>PVJH01009955.1:0-76050 GCA_004026705.1 Nesogale talazaci
CAGGTCTACCAGCAGTGGATAAGCGACCCATCAACAAAATCTCCTAGGATCTGGCCTCTGCCCCTAATCTGGTTTCATTTTCCCCTAGCTTACTTACCAGTCATGCTAAATTTAATCCATTGCTTCATCAGTCATCTTCCTTCCCTTGGGCTTAGATTCAATGACACTTTACCAGAGTGGTCTTCCCTAGCACCCCCACAAGGTTGTCATCAAGTCAATTCCAACTCACGGTGCCCTGAAATAGGCGTTCCAAAGCTGTAAGTCTTCACAGGAGCAGATAACTTCTCTCCCACTCTTGAAGCAGCTGGTGTGTTTGAACTGCTGATCTTGTAGTTAACTTTAAAATTACCCGATAGCACCATTAGGCCTAGAATCTTGCATATGTTTTCACAAATATTTTGTGATCATAGAGCTTACCACAATTATAACTCCATAGTTATTTATGGCTGTTTCTTTCAGATTCAGCTGGGCCTAGTTGTGCACACCTGTAGTGCCAGCTACTCGGGCGGCTGTCTATTTACTGGGGGGCCCTTAAGAGACCATGGATTTAAAGCAGTTCTACTCTGTGCTAGCAGGCTACTGAGTTAGAATGAACTGCGTGGCAGGGAGTTAACAGAACGATGAGGGGCTGGTGGCAGTGGTGATCTAAATTTACAACTATTTGTCTCAGAGCTTTATAATTGAGAGTGATTTAATTTGTTTACTTTTTAGGAATTGAAAATCATGTCAACTTCAAATTCGGACACAGAAATGAAATCTGAACAATTGTCTCCTTGTGTGAATCCAGGCAATCCTGTGTTTTCATGTATGTTGGATCCAAAGACACTCTGTACAGCTACCTCACTATCAAAACCTCAGATGATTATGTATAAAACCAAGTCAAGTGATTATGGGGACTTCTCACCCATCCCAGAGTTTCTTCCCTGCAATTTTACTCCGAAGGAACAAGCATTCTCACGCCATCTCAGAACCACCGGGTTCTATCAAAACAACTCTCTAAACACTGCACCTGACAGAACTAGAACCCTTGACTTCCCTAATTTTCAGCACACTATGTAAAAAAAATTCCTTTGCTTATTTAAGAGAAAACATATTTTTAAAAATGAGTTTTAAATCTAAAAGATTTAAAAGAATTAGACCAATGAAAATGAAATTTTAAATAAATAAAACTTTTCAACTGACTGACTTTTTTGATTTGAATGTTTTCCATGACAATGAGTTCTTAAATAAAGTGTGTTCCCAACAGAGTAAGCAGTCACAGAATATGAAAGTAAAATAATATTGCCACAAAACCAGACTTTTTTTTTTAAATATCAAAATGTGAACTTATTGTTTCTAGATAATACTCCCCAATTAGGTCTATACAGTTCTGAAGGAGCTATTTCTTTTTTCTCTAATCCTTTCTTGAAGAATTCAGTACTCTTCAACGTACCAAAGGCAAACAGCAATGTTGGTATCTTCAAGATCTGCTTACTGTTTGCATTGTCATAGAGTGAAACAACACAGCCAGTTGTGCAATCCACAGCCGGTGTCATCATACTCTCGGTCACCAGCTCATCCTTTGCGGTCTTTCCCTTTTAGTTTATCTTTCCTGGCCTTCTTAAAGGTGTTAGAAAGCAGTCACAGTAGGAAACCTATCTTCACCAGACAGTGTCTGAAGTATGAGCAATGTTTTGAGGAAAACATTGTCTTTAACTAGAGTAAAAGATACGGTTTCCCAAGCACTTGATTTAATGGACTGAGTTGATTGAACTTCAGAGTTGGTGGAGAAATATTAGAGGGAAAAAGTTCAGTGCATTTGACAACTAAGTAAAAGCTTATCAACATTGATTATACCAATGCCAACCGCAAAGAAAAAGTATATTTAATAAAAAGACCAATAGTCATTTTTATCAACATAATCATTTATTTGAAAGCTTTATATTGTTAAAAAGTAATCAGTAAGAGTACTGGTAATCATCATGGAAACATTTTGTTAGTGACAAGGTCAAATTCAATTTCATTAGAATATATATGTAGCTAGCTATGTATTAATATAAAGAAGAAAGAAAATTGTTTTATTTACTTATTCAGAAACTACCAAGTCAAACATGTCATTTCCTCTCAACTTACAGAATTTTGACTGCTAGAGAAGCAAAGTACGACACATAGTGATTTTGTACAATCAGCCATAATATATAGTGAGACCTTTAAATTCCTCCAGTTACATTTTAAACTTTAAAAATGTCAGTTAGTTGTCTCTAGTTGTCTCTAGTAGTCATTGAGATTTTAGTTCTGTTCCTTGAATTATATTTCTTATCTTCTCAGCATCATTTTGTACAACTTTGTTAGATGGATCGATCTTAAGTGCAGCTTCATAATCCAGAAGACCTAAATTTATACAGTAAAAATAATCAATAAAATATAATTCTTATTTTATCAAGATAATACTCTTTAAAAATAAAAGCAGTAACTAAAAATATGGCTAGTTCAACTGTTAAGTTTTTAGTGGATTCCCATCTTCACACATGGTAACATCCCTGACTATAGAACATTTCTAGTGATTTCAGTCTGACCAAGTGAAATATACTCCAAGTCAACATTTTGTGCAGTCAGGAAGTTCAGAGACCTCCAAACAAGGCTTGTCATCAACCACAGTTCACCTTTTTTGAAACAAAAAAAATCACTTGTACACTTGAGTTTTTCACATAGTGTTGTCCTAGGAACTATGTTCCACATTACAAGTTTCTGTAGTATTTTCTCCCTAGTGAAAAACAAAGTTTCATAGCCACGTGCTATTCTCTTAAATCAGCCATTACTAAAAAACGAGGTTGGAGCAAAACTGCTTTTATGAAAAAATTCACCGTGACCAGAGAGAACTTTCCCAGGTGACACTACTTGGTACACTAACTCAGAGTGAGTTGCTTCATGCCTGCCTAGCGAAATAAAAATGCATACTAGGAAAACTGCACAGCAGAACTTTTTTTCTGTTTTATTTTTTTTGGGGGGGAGTAACCCTTTGTGTGTGTGTTATATAATTCTATTTCTTTATATTAAAATACTAGCCAGGAAGGGTTTGAATTTTTCCTAGCATAAATTTCTTGAACTTTCAGTCTCTCAACAATGTTGTCATTTACATTTCATCTACTGGTCATGACCTCATGAATCCTCAAAATTAAGCATTTTTTCATCTTTTCCATAGCTTCATCACATACTACAGATATGATGTTAGCACATTCTGAAGAGGTCTTACAGACCAATGTTTCTCCTCTCCTTTCTGGAGCTGTACCATAGTGTTGATTCATTCCTGTTGAACTTACGGCCCAAGACCCTCATGCCTGTGCACAGCTTATCTGACATCTGTTCTTTCTCTGGGGAGTGCATCACAGCTGTCTCACGTTCCCTAGGGTGGTCACTCAACAGAACTTTAGCACTGTACTTGGTACCCATTTTAAACAGCAAAGTCACCGCCCAAAACATAAAAATCAGGAAAAAAAAGTGACACTACATAGACCACAAAGAACATATTTGTTTAAAGAGCACCGCCTTGTTCAACTGCAGTCTCAGGTGGGAAAATCAGTGTGCAGCAACTAAAAACGTATCTGAAATCCATGTGAAAACATCATGAGTATTGATTTGGGGGTGACAAACATTGGCAAACCCCCTAGGATGGAATCTGAAAATACTGGCGATTGCATGAATACACTGATCACGCTTCTATATATGTTGGATTTTCACTGAATTTTGCCTTTGGGACAATGGGAGTTCAAGTAAATACTCACTAAGCTAAGAATGCAACAAAAAAAGCACAAAAAACCCCAAATATATGCTATAGTTTTTATGCACACAAGGCTCAAGCTCAAACTTTGAAATGATGCGGTTACTATAACTTTAGTACAGTCTCACCAAGTGTTTGCATACTGTGATCAGTTATTTCTCAGATTATGTGTATATATAAATCAGAACCAAAGAAGTTCACTCTTACTTTTCATTGTATCTTAAGCGGCTCACTTGTAAATTTACTGCATTCTCTTTCTGTACAAAAGTCCTCAATACTAAGATATTCCCTTAGACCTCAAGCTTTTCACATTATGCCTTACCTCCCTTCTGAAATACTGAGAATGAGCTCTGAGGGTAGTCAAGTGCTCAGTAGCTAACCAAAAGGTTGGCAGTTTGAACCCACCTGCACTTCACAGAAGACAGATGTGGCTTTTATAAAGATTAGTCTAGGAAATTACATGGGGCAGATCTACTCTGAGAGAGTCACTATGAATCAGAATCGACTTCTTTGTTTGGATTGATCAGAATAACAGATTTTGAAAAAATTTCAATATCATTTTGTTATCAGATTAATTCTGGTTATGTGTGGGACTGCGGCCCACAGGGTTGACAGTTCAAATACAGCAGCAGCTCTCCAGGAGCAAGGCTGGGCTTCTACACTTACCAGGGTAGTGATGTGGGAAAAAAAAAGATTAATTCTGAAAGGCAAGATAATAAAAGCTCACTGCCATGTGGATTGATTCTAACTGATAGCGGCCATATATCAGGTTTCTGAGAATAACTTTTTTTTAATGTATAATTCTAAAGTTTTAATTTTTTTAATCATTTATTGGTGGCTCATACAACTCTTAATACAATCCATACATTCATCTATTGTATGTTAAACATGGTCACACAGGTTTGTGTGCTTCTTCAATGTAGGTTTGGTTGCGTCTGACTAGATGGCTGCTTGTTTACCTTCAAGTCTTTAAGCCCCCAGACGCTATATCTTTTGAAAGTTGGACACCATCAGCTTTCTTCAACACATTTGCTTATGCACACATTTGTCTTCAGCAATTGTGTCAAGAAGGTGAGCATCATGGAATGTCAATTAAATAGAAAAAAGTATTCTCGCATTGAGGAAGTACTTGAGTGGAGGCCCAATGTCCATCTGCAGCCTTAATACTAAACCAAAAAATATATACATATAGATCTATTTCCCCATAATTATATATATATAAATATATTTACCTATGTACACACTTGTATTTAGGCCTCTATAAATACCATTTGCCTCCTATTTCCTTCCTCTATTTCCTTTTACTTTCCTCTTGTCCCACTATCATGCTCAGCCTTCATTTGGGCTTCAGTAATTTCTCCCAGTTATCTTGCCCTTGATCAAGTCCTACCAGGCCTCTCACACCCTCATTGCACTGATTTTGGATCACTTGTTCCCTTGTTCCTGAGTTGGTCAACACCACCTCCTCTCCCCCACTTTCCTCTCTCTCATATCCCCCCAGAACCATCGATCCTATTGTTTTCTCCTCCATGCTGATCATCCAGCCTATCTTATCTAGATAGACCTGCAGAGATAATAATATGCACAAAAGGGCTGAGCCCCGGTGGCATAGTGGTTGTGCGCGTGACTGCAGCCCACTGGGATGGAGGTTCAATTCCAGCAGCGGTTCACAGGAGGAAAGGCTGGGCCTCCTATTCCCACCACCAGAGGGCAGGGATGCCCCAAAACAAAAACAAACAAACAAAAATAATATGCACCAAAAAGCAAGACGCAGCAAGAGGAAGCAACAAAGAAAAACAAAATGACAACAAAAAAACAATGTCAAGAAAAAAATTAAAAAGAAAAACCTGTAAATAGTTCAAGGTCTGTTTGTTGATCTCTAGGGTGTCCTCCAGTCGCGTCCAATGGGGTGTCATACCCTGGCCCCAAAGTCTATCCTTGTCACTCCCTTGGGACTTTCATGCTCTGCTTCCCCTGCTGCTCTGCTGCGCACCCTTCAGTGTTTTGCCTCAGTGTGGTGTGGTCGGACTGGGTGTAATCTCAGTACCACGTCTCCAGTGTTGTCCCCCACAGGGCCATGGGTCAGCAAGAGACATCATGTCTCACAGTGCAGCTGGCCATATGGCCCTCTCTTGGCTGCTCTGAGCGGGGATCTCATCCTCAAGGCTTGGTGGGCCAGGATGCGCTTCACTCTCTCTTCCTCCCCCTTCATTTGTTCCCATGTGCTCTGGTCAGACAAACTGCAGCTTCAGTGCTGTCCTCTAAAGTAAATTCTTCTGGGGGGAGGGGCAGCTGTCCACATGGTTGGAATTGGGGCTGGGCGGGACTATAGCTCTTTAGAGAACAAGAAAGCCTTATCTTTCTAGCTTCATCTTCTACCACGTCCTTGAAGAGACTAGTAAGTTTGAACCAGTGACCTAGGAGTTAACAGGCAAAACACTGATCCATCAGTGCCACTAAGACTCCAAAAGTCACAATCTTAATAATCACAATGATATTGTTTCAGAGTAAACTTGGAACTTACAGCATTTTTATCAATAGCTTACTTACCTTCTACATACAATTCTAGTTGACAGAATGCTGTTCCTCGTCTCACGTGTGCCTTCATTCTTGCACTAGCATTGTCTGCCACTGGTGGAGTCAGTAATTCCAGGGCCTTACAAATACATACATACATACATATAATTAATCAGGGGAAAATAAATTTTCCTAACTTAAACTTAAGCAAAAATGTGGGAATAATTCTACAGGAAAGCAAACTTAAAAGCCTCATTCACTGAATGTTCTGGTTTACCTTGGACAGAAAGAAACACATCATATAAACCCATTGCTCTCCTGTGAGTATGGTTTCAAAAACCAGGACATTCTATTAAAATTTGTGTTAGGTTAAAATATAGCAGGCCACCATCAAATCACAAAATGGAGTAGAATTGGTGGGGCATGATCAAGTGCAACGGAGCCAAGAGAAATTAATGAAAACTGAATGAAGGTCAAATATGATAGCGGGACAAAAGGAAAGTAGAAGGAAATGGAAAAAAGAACTGGGAGTCAAAGGACTATTTATAGAGGTCTAAATATAGAACTGTCCATATATATTAAGATGAATATTGGGCCTCTACTCAAGTACTCCCTCAATCCAAGAACACTTTGTTCTAATAACCCAGCATTCTGTGATACTCACCTTTCCAACACGATTGCTGAAGACAAAAAGGGGATATAAGCAAATATGATGAACAAAGCTGATGGTGCCTGGTTATCAAAAGATATAGCATCTGGGCTTGAAGATAAACAAGGGGCCATTTGGCTGAAAAGCAACAAACAAACCCCACATGGAAAAAGTACACCAGTCTGTGTGATCATGAAATGTTGATTCGATCAGGTATCAGACATCAAAGACCCAGAACAAAAGATTATATTGACATGAATGAGGAGAAGGGCAGAGTGGAAACCCAAAGCCCATCTGTAGACAATTAGGCATCCCATTACAGAAGGTTTACAAGGAAGAGATGAGCCAGTCAGAATGCAGTATAGCACTGATGAAACATACAGCTTTCTAGGTTTTTTTTTGGGGGGGGCATCACTGCCCTCTGGTGGGAGTAGGAGACCCACCCTTGCTCCTAGAGAGCTGCCGCTGGATTTGAACCGCCAATCCAGTCCTGCACACAACCACAACACCACTGGGGCTCAGCCAACTTTCTAGTTCTTTAATGTTTTCTTCTCTCCATTATCAAGACCCCAGTTTTACCTTATAAATCTGGCTAGACTAAAATATGTACACTGGTACAGAGAAGAGCTTGAAACACAGGGAATCCAGGAAAGATAAAACCTTCAGAACCAATAATGAGAGTAGCAATACCAGGAAGGTAAGAGGAAGATGGGGTCAAAAGGAGGAGTCAATCACAATGGTTAACATATGCCCTCACCCCAGGAGAATAAACAACAAAAAATGGGTGAAGAGAGACAGTGGTGGGTATAGAAATGAAAAAAATAACAATTTATAAATTATAAAGGATTCATGAGGGAAGAAGGGATGGGGAAAGAAGCTGATATCAAGGGCTCAAGTAGAAAGAAAATGTTTTGAAAATGATGATGGCAACATATGTACAAATGTGCTTGACGCAATGGATGGATGTATGGGTTGTGATAAGAGCTGTAACAGCCTCCAATTAAATGATTTTTTTAAATGGAGTAGGATTATATTATTACCTAACTACCAAATCACTTCACTGCACAAGTACCAAAGCACGGAGAATCATGGCTGAGGCATGTTGACACAAATCCTTTACCTTCATGGACCTCACCTTGTACCTCAGACTCATGTCATTAATGTACAAAATACACAGATGTTTTACAATGTTTACTATGTGTAAATGCATATATTATATAACAAGATAGCTAAGGAGTAGGTTTGCATACATTCATATTGAACATTAAGAAGTTTTCAACTGTTCTTGTAGAAGATTCATAGTTCTTCTCAGAGTTATAATCTGGTTTACCAGTGGAAATCTCTACAGCTTTACCTCTACCAGACAGAAAGATTAAATCGCGTTTGTGGTGTCTTTATTAAAGTTAGGTCGCTGGGTGACACGAAGAGCTTGCTCTGGGATTTAAGCCAACCGAGAGGGAGCCCTAGTGGCACAGGGGCTCTGCCTGGGCTGTGGCGGCCTACGAGACAAGCAGCTCGGAACCAGGCACCACTCTGCAGGGGAAAGGGAGGGCTTGCTACTCCCACAGTTGCCGTCTCAGAAACTTCGGAGGACCGCTGTACCCTGTTCTCGAAGGTTGCTACGAGTTCGATGACAGCAAGCTTATCAGCAAGCAAAAGATTCTCCTCTCACAATCACTGTGGGAAAAAGACCTGTTAATCTGCTCCTGTCAAGAGTAGGCCTATCAAAACCCCGAGGAATAGTTCTTCTCTGTAATATATGATGTTCCTAAGGAGCTCTGGTAGCATAATGGCTTATGAGGTTGGCTGTTAACCACAAGGTCAGCAGTTCAGAGCCATCAGCCACTCCTCACAAAAAGACGAAGCTTCAGCTCATACAAAGATTGACAGCCTTGGAGACCCAAAGAGTCAGCTCTCCTTTGTCCTCCTGGCTCTATCGGCCACATTGATTTGATAATAGTGCGTTGTTGTTTAATGGTGAAAGTGCTGCTGTGAAATACACGCAATCGCCATGGGTTGAGATTGACTTGATGGCAATACATTTGGCATTTTGATTTGGCATTAAAACTGGATAGTTTGGGCTGAGCCCCGGTGGCACAGTGGTTGTGCATAGGACTGCGGCCCACAGGGTTGGAGGTTCAAATCCAGCAGCAGCCCTCCAGGAGCAAGGGTGGGCCTCCTACTCCCACCACCAGAGGGCAGTGATGCCAAAAAAAAAAACAAAAACAACAAAAAATTGATCCAGCAGAAGCTCTCCAGGAGCAAGGCTGGGTAGCTCCCACGACCACCAGAGGGCAGTGATGCCCCCCCTCAAAAAACTGGGTAGTTCAATTATTTACTCATTTAATAGATAATACTAGTTTAAGAAATTATTCTAGTCAAAGGAAATTAAAATGAGGACTTAATTGCTTCTTTCTTATTGTTAACCAGTTAAGAGATTTTGTATATTGTGATCCCTCAACACAAGTTATTTTTATATAGAAGAAAAAGCAATAGTCATTTAACATACTATCTAAAACCTTGTTAATGGTAATTAAGTTACATTAAGTTATCCTTAAGAAAGGAAATTATTCTGGAGAATTTTGGGGGGGGGGAGCATCACTGCTCTCTGGTGGTCATGGGAGCTACCCATCATTGCTCCTGAGAGCCACCGCTGGATTTGAACCGCCAAGCTCGCGGAAGCAGTCCCACACTCAAACACTTACGCCACCAGGGCTCAGCCCTCTGGAGAATTTTGTTTTGTTTTGTTTTGTTTTTGTTTTTGGGGCATCACTGCTCTCCAGTGGTGGGAGTAGGAGGCCCAGCCCCACTGCTAGAATTGAACCTCCGTCCCTGTGGGCCGCAGTCCCGTGCACAACCACTATGCCACCGGGGCTCAGCCCTTTGGAGAATTTTTTAAGGTGCAAATAAATATGAAAAACAAGTAAATATGAGTGTTAATCAAGTAAGCATTTCAACTAAGAATCCAGTTCCTAATGGGTAAGTGTATTCCAGACAAAATATGTTTAAATATATCTATGCAATTAGTGGATGGATGAAAACAAGTTTTCTCAGTTAACACACTTATCTTAGTCTGATTAGGATGTCTTTAGACACAAGACCCAATCTGTCTGGGGAAGATGGGACTCTTCCACATTTATATCTCCTCCAAAATATCAAGCAAATATTAGCAACCATTTGCCAGCATCTGGTGGGAGCTCAGAAGCTTTAGAAGTTATTCTCCCTAAAGGTTCCAGCTATCAGAGGCCATTGTCTCTCCACAAAAGATAGGAGTGACAATGAGTCACTCCCCCTGAAAGCTTTAGCTAAATCATGTCTCCCACTCAAGGGCAATCAAGGCCAGGCCACAGCCATTGGGAATCTTTGGCCCACACATCTTGTCACATGGGGACTCTAATAACCTCCCTCTCCTATCACATGTATAATGTCCCCCTCATTACAGTATGACCTATAGGATAGCTCCTTCCTGTGACTTTACCTGTAATTAGGGACCTTGCATGTCCCCAAAAATATATAAGGCTTGGTCAGACTAAAGGAGCTCTCTCACCTTCTCATTTTCTCTCTCTCTCTCTCTCTCTCTCTCTCTCTCTCTCTCTCTCTCTCCTTCCCTCCCTCCCTCCCTCCCTCCCCTCCTTATTCCCTTTCTCCATGTCCTCACCTTCCTCTTAATCTCTCTCCAAGTGGATCACCAAGCAGGGCTGACGTGAGCATGTCTGACTCCATTATTTCTCTTTCTCATGCTCTTTATGACAAATTATTGATTAATTATCGCCATGCAATTGCGCTTACCAGACCCATGATATTAATGTCAGAGGCTGGCTTCCTCTGACACCAATCAAAACAGTGATTTCCAAAGGGATCTGGTAGGCCTATTAAATTCAAGACAGATGGGTCAACTCAGATGTTTCTGACAGCAGGTTTTTTGGATTCCAAAAATATTTTAGAATTTGTCCTTTGTTTCTTATTTTTTCCAGACCTTTTCATGAGGAACATGAGAAAATCACAGGGGCTCACTAAAAAGTCTTAAGAAAATTAAAAACTACTGGTGAGAAAACAGCCAGAAAATAAGCATCAAGGAAGGTTTTGTCCATCATGATGCACCTGCTGACTCTTCAAGGGCAACAAAAGTTGTACTACAAACATCTTGTTGGGAAACCTTACTTCTCCACCATATAGCCCTAATTTTGCCCCTTCAAGCATCCTTTTGTTCCTAAAACTCAAAGAAAATTTAAAAGAAACATGAGTTACTCCAGATATCTAAACTGCCATTTTTACATGGTTGAAACTGACAAATGCAGAATCTTTTGGAGGTCACTAAAGACATGGAAATACTGCCTTCAGACAAGTGTAGCTTGAGATGGAGGTATGTTCAGGAAAAAAATGCCTTCAATTTAGATATGTTTGTTCAATAAAAGTTTCTGGGATTTTTTTAGCAATATTTTTTTACTTACCCTTATATTAAATTTGTTCCAGTCTATCAATCTTCAAACCTGTAAAGCTATACTTATTTTTTTTTCAGTGAACTTCAACTGATATCAATGAAATAAAGCAACAGTTGACAGAGGGGTTTAATCTGATTGGACAATCTCAAGAAAAATTAGTCCCTTGACGATTACAAAAATAACAAGATGATGCTTTAAAAAGCAAGATGGGACTCAAGTGCAAAGAAAATGTTTTGAGAATGATGATGGTAACAAATGTACAAATGTGCTTGACACACTGTATATATAGATGGATTGTGATAAGACTGTATAAGCCCCCAATAAAATAATTTTTAAAAGAAAAAAAATTTTAAAGAGAAAATATTAAATGAAAAAAAAATTTTTTTCTTTCACATCTCTACCCTGGTGGAAGTAGGAAACCCAGCCTTGCTCCTGGAGAGCTCCTGCTGAATCTGAACCATCAACCCTTTGGGCCACAGTCCCGCACACAATCACTGTACCACCAGGGTTCTACTGAAAAAAAAAATGCTGCTTAAAGTCCTTGCATCTTAAGTACTTCAACTTAACAAAGGAAAAAAGGGCTTGTTTTAAACCAATAATAAGGTCACAATTTAAAACACTATCTATAAATTAAACACACATATATAGGAATATACCTTAGCAGAATCTTCAATGGTCTTGTGCAGGTTTTTCAGTTTTAGGTGGCAAGCAGCACGATTCAAATACAATACTGGAATCTTATTATTTAATTTTATGGCTAAGTTGTAAGCATTAAGAGCTGCCAGATAGTTTTCTGCTGCAAACAATTTGCTAATGAGACAAAAACAAAAAAGAAAAACATTGTAACATTGAAACACAGAAACAGAAACACAGAAAAGCAATATCTAGTCACATTTGGCAAAGGAAGGGCTTGGGTCCCAATGTACTCCGTAGACAGTGAATACTGATGGCTGTGCTGCCTGGTCTCTTCTTTACACACACCACCACAAGGCGTTTGAGTGGCACTGACCTTACTTGACACACCAGGGTAGACCAGGACTGGCTTGAACAATAGGCAGGATGCCTCCCCTTTGCTACAGCGACTCCGCTTGTGACCTGAATTGTCTATTCAGGGTGAGTCTGCTTCAAACTGAAAAAACCAATTGCCATTACGTGTATTCTGACTTCCGGCAACCCCACATGCTGCAAAACAGAACTAACTGCTCAGAGTGTTTTCCAGGTAGAGTGCTGGGCCTCTCTTCCCAGACACCCCTGGAAGGAGCACTTTGAATTGCCAACTTTTCTGATAGGAGTTGAGCACCTCCCTCCCAGTTTTGTGAACAAAATACCGAGAAAACTTCTCCCCCTGCTGGATGGAAATGAGAAATGCGCACAGACCAAGTTGTTGTGGGCTGTTTTTAATAGGGAAGCGCGGGAGGTGTACTGGTTACCCATTGGGCTGCTAACCGCAAGGTCAGCAGTTCGGAATGACCTCCTGCTCTGCAGGAGAAAGATGAGGCTTTCCACGGCCGTAAAGGGTTACAGTCCCTGGAACGCAGGGCCCATAGACCCCTCAGGAAGAGTCATTAGAGTAGTGTATGCCTTGAAGGTGGGGGAAAGGGGGAGAAAAGTGGGAACCAACCACAAGCATCAACGTATCATTACTCCCTCTCCTGGAGGATGAACAACAGAAACGTGGGGGAAGGGAGACATCGACGGTATAAGAGATAAAAATAATAATCATTTATCATTTATCAAGGATTCACGAGGGTGGGAAAGGGAGCTGATATGAAGAACTCCACTAGAAAAAAATGCTTTTAAAATGATGATAGCAACATATGTACAAATGTTGTATGGACTGTTATTAGAGGTGTTAAGAACCCCCAATAAAATAATTGGGGAAAGAAAAGGAGTTACAGTCTTGGAAATCCATAGGGGCAGTTCTATGTTATTCTAAAGGCTGGTGATGAGTGAGAATTGCCTGGATGACAGTGAGTTTGTTTTGTTTGATCCAGAGATGTTAGAATGCAGCAGAGACCGGAAATACGGGGGAGGGGGGCGGAGACACAAAGGGAAATTGAGTCTTTGGGGACACAGTGAAGGTGCTGAATCAAGCTTTATGTGAAATGCAAAATGTCATTGGCTTCTTAATTATGCAATGTAATAAATTACTTTTAGGATAAAAGCCGTTTGACATCATTTTCCTGATTGTTGTTTTAGAGGGGGGAGGAACATTCTAATATATTCTGCTAGGTAAATGTCCTAAATTTCTTTTCAAATAATGAATGCTTCAAGGTCAAAAAGTGTTTTTTGGATTCCAGTTCATATACATATGAGATTATTGCAAGCTCTCTCAGTAATACATTTGTCAGTCTTGTTAGAGTGCACTTAAAAACAGAGCCAAACAAATCTGTGGTTTCTGGTCTTTCCTACTCTTTTTTATCTTTATATTTTTAAATCTTTTTGGGGGGGCATCACTGCCCCCTGGTGGGAGTAGGAGACCCAGCCTTGCTCCTGGAGAGCTGCTAGATTTGAACCACCAACCCTGTGGGCCGCAGTCCCACACACAACCACTATGCCACCAGGGCTCAGCCCTATTTTTATATTTTTATTGTTTTCTTCTATTTTGTTTTGTTTCCGATTTTTCTGTTGGGTTCCCAGTTTGCAAAGACAGGAATGACTAGCTCTCTTGGAGAATTTGAATGAGAGAAACTAGCATTCCAGGAGATCTGGGCCCTGAATGTTGGGTGGGGAGCTTTTTATACTTTATCTTCATGAGCAAGTTTGCAAAACAGGGCAAGGTGACAGAAGCAGAAGAGGCAGGGATTTCCAGAGCAGATGGTCCATGGTAAAGGAAGGAGGGGCTCATTGGGTGGGTGAGTTCTGAGAAGGAAGAAGTACAGAGGGTGAGGCAATACCTTGGGTTTCATTTCCGAGGTCAAAATTCCATATTAGGATTTTCCTTACATTTTAACTGATTGTGATGATGGATATAGAACTCTTTTCAAGGTGATTCAACTATGGAAGTATATGATATATGAATACTATGTCAAGAAAAGTATTAAAAAAAAAGAAACAGACACCAAACTTGACCAATGGCTATGACGGGTGGAGGAAATGGTTTTGCTTAGGAGGTGTAGAGTGTAGGGATTATATCCAGCCGGTCAATCAGGTCACAGCCTGATGATTCCTCCTTGTGGGCATGGTCTTTTCATGGCCTGGGAACCACCCCCTCACCACCACCACCACCACTCTGCCTTCACCTTCCTATTGGATGGCCTGGATTGCTGCCAGAACCACTGCCATCAGATCCTTGGGATTGTGCACGCATCAACTTGTGATTTTCCTGCATTCTGTATCATTGCATACAGCTGCGTGAGTCTGATGAGGGACTTATGGACTGGTATCAGACTAAAGGACTTGAGTTGCACTGGGCTGGAATGCCTTCTTGATAGAAAGCTCTTTCTTACACATATATGAGTGTCACTGGATTTGTTTCTCTAGTCAACTCAGCCTAAGACAGGAGGTATTGAGTTTATGTAAATGGTGGACCACCATCAATAATGGTTACACAACACAAAGAATATAATCAATGGCGCTGAATTCTACATGTAGAAGTTGTTGAACTAAAGAATGTTTTGTTGTGTATACTTATATATTACAATATATGTTTTGTTTGTATATTTTTTATTTGTACATTTTTGCCAAAATTAAAAAAAATTACATGAATAATAATGAGTACAAGGAGAAAGACACTTCTAAGGTTGATTGTGTTCATCATTGTACAATTCTTCGAAATATGACTGACTTACTGATCTGTGTGACATGCAGATGATGTGCCAATAAAACTGTTTTAAGAAATTAAAAAAACCCAGTGGTTTCTGACAGAATCTGCTGGGTCAGCTCAGAAAGTTCGAGTGACTACTTTTGAGACCCCCAAGGAGTAGTCTTGAGACATCTTCATGAAGAACAGGATGATAACAGGAGCTATTAGGAAGAAGTTGTACGAGAACGGAAACATCAGTGGTGAGGAATTCCGTCTGCTCAGACACTGCCCCCGCCTATTCCCTGACCGCAGCAAGGT
This sequence comes from Nesogale talazaci, assembly GCA_004026705.1. Taxonomy (NCBI): domain Eukaryota; kingdom Metazoa; phylum Chordata; class Mammalia; order Afrosoricida; family Tenrecidae; genus Nesogale; species Nesogale talazaci. The sequence continues at coordinate 15,429 of PVJH01009955.1, forward strand.
CTGTCCTAGAATATCATTGGGAAACCTCAGTCCATTCACCCTATCTTGCTCTTCAGACTTCTTTTTGTTCCCCAAACTCAATGGACATTTACAGGGGACATTATTAGATGCTCTTAGGAATGTCCAAACTTCCTTTTTGGCATGTTGCAAGTTGATTTACAGCCTCGGAAACCCTGTATATGGTTGCCACAAGTCAGAATCCACTTAAAGGCAGCAGGCTACTGTCTGGATGTTAATGGAGGCACACTGACCAGCACAACACAATTTAGCACCTCTCTGGTTAGGAGAAAAAAAGATACTGCCCAATAACTAGCTCTGAAAAACAGAATACTTGGCACTCTAAGATTCAAAGAAGTAACTACACAAAGAAGTCAACTTATAAAATGGACTGTAAACTCATTCAAGTCAGGTAAATGGTGGAAGTATATGCTTTATTTCCAAAGAGTCTTTACAAAAGTCAGAGCAAGCAAATTTGACGGATCTAACAGTAAGCAGGTACAAAAGGCCACTAGGCAGTCATTTTCCACAGGTCTCCTATGTTCCTGCCCATCTTATAACAGAGGCACTGCCGTTTTATCCTAAACTGTCTTTCCAAAGGTTTTTACCCTTCAGACTTCTTTTTGTTCCCCAAACTCAATGGACATTTAGAGGGGGCATTAGTAGACACTCTTAAGACTGTCCAAACTTTCTTTTCCTACTGTGTGCAAAAACTCCACCAGGACCTGCTTCTGCATTGCTCCAACATTAACATGAAGCTCATGTTTCTTGCTGCGCTGCCTCTGACCCAAGTCTTAAGCCTTCTTCCAGGATCCATGAAATCCTCTCATTGTTCTTGATAGGACATGGGCTCAAAACTACGTACTGCAAAGAAATTCAGCTTAGCAAATCGAAATATGTACTGTCTAAGTAGAAGAGGGTAACCACTAGCACAAAAAACCCAATGTAAAGTAAACAGACATTCTAACCAGCAGATGGATTCAACAACAGAACATTCAGAAACATAAAATTAGGATTAGCCGGGATGACAAGAAAAAACCAAAGCAAAGCAATCTTAAAAGGTGGGACTTAGGAAGCCAACAAATATACAACACTCAAGGGGCTGCGCCCCGGTGGCGTAGTGGTTGTGCGCAGGACTGCGGCCCACTGGGACGGAGGTTCAATTCCAGCAGTGGGGCTGGGCCTCCTACTCCCACCGCCGGAGAGCAGTGATGCCCCCCCCCAAAAAAAATATATATATATACAGCACTCAAAATAAGAAGAAAGATCAGACACAGAAGTGAAGATGATTTCAGACAATAACAAGAGAATCCTTGTACTAGGTTGAGGAATCGTGCATTCGTCCATTCCCTCTTACCTAGTGTTAGAATTACTCTACCGCATATGGTATACATATGGGATGCAAGTAGACTTAGTGTGAGTAAAGTAGGGATTCTAAGTCTGGGGCCAACACAGGGTCTGACAAAATTTATATTAAAAATCAAATACAAATTAATGTCAGTGAGAAAGAACAATAGCTCATCTCCTTTATATGATGACAATGTCTTAAAGGTAGCTATTAAAGTTATTTTCAAATTCTGAGTCATGTAAAACAATAAAGTAATATCATACCATGCAGATACCTACAATTAGGGCATCTAGACTCTGTTTTATGAGATGTTCTCAGTAAAAACTACCTGAAACAATGTTAACTGAAAAAGGAAATCCTTTTACAAGCTAATAAAATAGCCCAAGTTATCTATATAAATTTCTGGAAGGGGCAATTGACATTTAAAACTAAGACATCATAGTAGAAGACCAGGTAAAGAAAAGCAAGACCATCCTATAGCTTCTTTTCTTTTTTGTTTGTTTGTGTTTGGGGGGGGGGCATCACTGCCCTCTGGTGGTGGGAGTAGGAGGTCCAGCCTTGTTCTTGGAGAGCTGCCACTGGATTTGAACCTCCAACCCAGTGCGCCACAGTCCCGCGCACAACTACTACGCCACCGGGGCTCAGCCACCTATAGCTTTTCCTAATCAAATTTTGTTTTGTTTTTGGGGGGGTATCACTGCCTCTGGTGGTTGTGGGCACTACCCAGTGCCATTCCTGAGAGCCGCCGCTGGACTTGAACCACCAAGCCTGCCGGCCGCAGTCACGCACTCAACCACTTACGCCACCGGGGCTCAGTCTGATAATCAAATTTTATATAGCTATCCTGCCCTCAATGGCTTTCCAAAGCTCAAACTCGCTGTCCTTGAGTCAAGCTGAACCACAGACCCGTGTGGGTTTCTGAGACTATAACTTTACAGGAGTAGAAGGCCTAGTCTTTCTCCCACTTCTATTTGTGAAGCAAAATGATCTGCAGGGTTAAACACAAGGAGGACAAGTATGCTGTTCTTGCCTCCTAAACACACAGATTACTATAAAATAAAGTCTCTAGAGATAAGAAAATTTCATTCTTTGGCTCTTAGTTTAACATGTTGCTACTACGATAAGAATGAACCTTGAGAACACTGTACTAAGTGATAATCATAAAAGGACAAATATTACATGACTGTATGCAAATGAAATAACTAGAATAAGTAAAGTTATAGAGATCAAAACATTATTAGAGGTATTAGGGGCAGGGATGAGAGGAGCATCATTGTTCAGGAAGGTGAATGTTTATAAATAGTGATGAAAATTTGCTAGCAGTTATTGTTGAGCATTGAAAAACATGATAAATACAGTTGGTATCATTGTTGTATACATGAAAAACAATGAATGTCACGCTATATGCATTTTTGTGTGTGTGGGCATCACTGCCTCTGGCGGTCGTGGACACTACCCAGCACTGCTCCTGAGAGGCGCTGCTGGACTTGAACCGCCAAGCCCGCGGGTCACAGTCCCGCACTCAACCACTTATGCCACCAGGGCTCAGCCCCGCTATATGTATTTTTAAAACAATTTTTAAAAATTAGTATGTTGATTCTCAATTGCTTATATTGACTTTATTTAAACTTTGTTTACTGCGCCACATTGCTACACCGTAGATGTCCCTTTCTAATCGTTCTTTCTTTTTATATGTTTATTTATTTGGCAGTGTGATTAATCAAGGCTGTACTATGTTTCTCTGGGTGCTACTAGTTACTAAGTTTTTTACATCTTTTCATTCCTTTCGTCTTATTTTGCTATTCTTTTTCACCATGCTGGAGGGAATAGGAAAAATGATACAAAAACAAAAACTGACTACAGTGATTACAAAAACATACCTGAGTATCCCAAAGTGCACTTATGCATCAGATTACTATTAAACATTGTTTCTTCCAGTAATTATGTATGTTTAATATCTGAAATTATATCATTAGTATATCATAAATAAAGTCAGATCAGGCACTACTTGGGACCAACACTGTAATAATGGTGGCCCTGAGAGGTAAACTGAGGCAGAGTTCAGACAAAGACGTGTAGCAAAGGGTGGTTTTATTAGGGGGAAAGACTTTTTGGGAGGAGAAGGGAGAACAGAGAGGGAATTGGAAGCATCTTGGGCTTCCGGGCAGGTCCCGCAACCTAGAGTGTAGGTTAGGAGAGTCACGCCTGGTACTGGGAGAGTGGGATATATATATGATTTGCGCTTAAGGCGGGTGGATTGTTTCCTATGGGTGCCAGAACACAGTGCTAGGGAGAGGAAGACTGTGTTCTGCCCAGGTGGAGGTCATCTTGTCCCTGGAAACAATCCTAGGGAGCATGGTGCTATGTTCTGCCAGGTGAGGTGACTTCTGGGAAATGCTGAAGGCAGGTGCTTTGAAGTTCAGGTGCTTGAAGCTTAGCAGATCATGCATCTTGTTGAGAGGCTGGAACAGGGGTGCCTGGTCCCGGAGAGGGAGGAACTTGAGGAGGGGAACAGGTGCTGGCACAAGAGGTCACCTGGTCTGGGCTTGACCTGAGCCTGACCTACACAGCCCCCCAAGAAAAACCTTTTAAAAATGTCCACCAACTGTCTTATCCTTGTGCACTGCCTCCTTTGTCCCCATGTCAACATCCTTATTTACTGACCTTTCCTTTCTTTATCCTCCACTACTTCTTCACAACTTCCTTATGCTTCCTCAATTCCTAATTCTGCCACAACTGACTCAACCTTTCAATCTTATCCTTTTCTAAAAATATCCTGTCCCTTAAAATAAACCTAGCTCTCCCCTCTGGACAGTGCTATCCCTACCACAATCGCCTAGGTAAGCTTCCTCACTCCTCCATGTGCCATATTCCAAACCAAGACCAACCTCACTGCCATTGAACTGATTCATAGCAAGCCTATTACACAGGGTAGAATTATCCCCTGGGAGTTTCCAAGACTGTAGCTTTTCATGGGAATAGAATGCCTGTCTTTCACCCTCAGAGAGCCAGTTGATTTTAACTCGCTGACCTTGACATTAGCAGTCCATGTGTAGCCACTATGAGCCACCAGGGTGCCTCTCCAGCCACATTAAGATTGTAGAAATTGGGCTGAGCCCCAGTGGCGTAGTGGTTGTGCGCGGGACTGTGGCCCACTGGGACGGAGGTTCTATTCCAGCAGTGGGGCTGGGCCTCCTACTCCCACCACCAGAGAGCAGTGATACCCCTCCCCCCCACCAAGAAAAAAAAAGATTGTAGAAATTGGCATTCTCCTGGTTCACCTCTGCTAGCTCCTAGCTGTAACTCCTTATTTATGTGAAAGTCATAGTCCTTCGGGTCTTAAGATAGCTACTCCTCTAGCTTTCTGCTCACTGTCAAATGCTAGCTTTTTAATAGCACTCCTTTATTCCTTGAACGTTTTGGAACCTATAGATGTTTATTAGTTGCTATCAGCTCAGTTCAAACTCACAGTGACCTTACTGAACCAAAATGTTCGGAGCTAGATTTAGGGGCAAGGAGGTTATCCCTCCCATGCCTGCAAAGGCCCCCGGAGAGGAGGTTGGAAAGAAATCAGGCAACCATTGACCACTTAGGAGAAAGTCAAACTGAGCGTGCACAGATTAGGACCCCCTAGGTCCAGGTTAACCAATACCTTGGGCACATCCACCTTACATACCAGCAAATGATATCACACAAGTGGACCTAACTCAGCCAATGAAGTCAACCAATACCTTCAACCATGTCTCCCCCAGTCAGAGCGCGGGGCAGAATGAAGGCAGGAAGCACCGCCCTGCACCAGTCTTGGCAGCCTGCAGTGTTTGCTCTGCCCTCCCTCAGAGGCATGCAGTAAGGAGTGCCTGTATCACACAGTGTGCACCAGCATGCATGTCTCCTCAGGACCTGCTCCAGGCTTACTCAGGGGTTATATGTGTTTGGGCTTTGACTCTTGCTCTCTTGACCCCTTGGTCCCTGGGATTCCCCAGTTATGCACGTATAGGTGTACTTTTCCATGTGGTTTTTGGGTCCACTTGTGAACCCAAGGAAGGCTTTTGTGTGGCTTGGAATGCTTCCGAGTGTACCTTTTCGAGACTGTAAAACTTGCAACTTTCTCTTCCTTTCATAAAAACTCACTTGGATTATAAAATATGTTTCAGAGTGAATTTGTACAGCATGCAAACCAAAGAACCGAGGTACAGTCCATTCCAGAAACCTAACTAAAGTATCCCTGTTCTTATACCACCTTCACAAGCATTGTATGTTTGAGCCTATGACTGCAGACAATGTAGCAATCCATCTTGTTCAGGGCCTATCCCTTTTCCACTGACCATCTACTTGACCAAGTATGTCCTTTTCTGAGGACTAGTCTCTCCTGATGACAAGACCCAAAGTCCATGAGATAAAGTCTCACGATCCTCACTTCTAAGGAGTATTCTGGCTGCACTTCCTCCAAACCAGATCTGTTCGTTCTTCTGGTAATCCATGGTACTTTCAATAATTCTTCACCAACCCTTTGAATCAAATGCATCAGTTCTTCTCTGGTCTTCCTTATTCATTGTCCAACTTCCACATGCATGTGAGGTCCATGAAAATACCATGGCTTAAATTAGGTGCACCTCAGTCCTTAAAATAACAGCTTTGGTCATTAACACTTTAAAGAGGTCTTTTGCAGCAGATGAATCTATTTCCATACATTGTCTCATTTCTTGATTGCTGCATTCATGAATTCTGATACAAGCAATGAAATCCTTGATGATAACTTCAATTTTTCTCCATTTTTCATGATGTTGTCTATTGGTCCAGTTGTGATCATTTTTTTTTGTTATTTTTTGGGGGGCATCACTGCCCTCTGGTGGTCGTAGGAGCTATCCAGGCTTGCTCTTGGAGAGCTGCTGCTGGATTTGAACCGCCAAGCCCCATGCACCACAGTCCCGCATTCAACCACTACGCCACCAGGGCACGGCCATTTTTGTTTTTACACATTTTGTTTTAGGCTGTAATTCATACTAAAGGCTGCAGCTTTGATGCTTAGCAGCAAGATGCTCCTGGCTCTGAGCAATGCTATGTACTCTGCACATAATAAGTTGATAATGAGCCTTCCTCCCATCCTATGCCTCCCTGTCCTTTTTCAGATAATCCAGCTTCTTTGAAATTTGCTCAGCATATAGACTGAATAAGAATTACGAAAGAACACAATCCTGATGTATACCTCTCCTAATTTTAAAGCATTCCTTTCCGTTCAAATCCCTCTTGGTATATGTAGTGGCTCCTTCTGGGCACATTGAAGTGTTCTAGAATTCCCATTAATATGTTATCCATAGTTTGTTATGGTCCATACAATAGAATGCCATTGCACAGTCAATAAAATACATGTCAACTTTTTTTTGGTATTCCTTGCTTTCAGCCAAGATCCCTTTCCTATCAGCAATGATATCCTTTGCTCTATGTCCTCTTCTGAATCCAGCTTGAATTTCAGGCAGCTCCCTGTCTATGAACTACTGTTTCCTAATTATATTTAGCAAAATGTTACTTGGGAGTGTATTAATGTGATTGTTCACTTATTTTTGCACTCTTTTTGTTTGGTTTGGTTTGGTTTTGTGTTGGGGCATCACTGCCCTCAGGTGGTTGTGGGAGCTACCCAGCCTTGCTCCTGGAGAGCCGCTGCTGGATGTGAACTGCCAAGCCCGTGGGCAACACTCAACCACTACACCACCGGGGCTCAGCGCTTATACTCTGTTAAATAAGTTTTCTTTGGAATGGGCAAAAATATGGATCTCTTCCAGTCAATTGTCTCCCAAATTTCTTGGCATAGACTAATACATGGTTCCAGCATCGCATTTATTTTCTGAACTATTTCGATTGGTCCATTCCTTAAGTCTTGTTTTTCACTAATGGCTTCAAAACAGCTTGAACTTCTTACTTAACTATCATCAGTTCTTGATCATATGCTATTTTTTATTTTTTAAAAAAACATATGCTACTTTTTCAAGTGGTAGTGTTCACCAGTTCTTTTTGGTAGAGTGGTTCTGTGTATTCTCTCTTTTTTTTTTTTGGGGGGGGGGGCATCACTGCTCTCCGGTGGTGGGAGGAGGAGGCCCAGCCCCACTGCTGGAATTGAACCTCCGTCCCAGTGGGCCGCAGTCCCGCGCACAACCACTACGCCACCGGGGCTCAGCCCTCTTTCCATCTTCTTTTAATGCTTCCTATATTGCTCAATATTTTGTACACAGAATCTTTCAAATTGCAACTTGATGGTGACATTTTTCCCTTCAGTCCTTTCAGCTTAAGATATATTGAGCCGAGATTTGCGGAGTATTCTTCACTTTTGACTTTCTAATGCTGCGTCTTTGCCCATTTCATTATATCGTTTTACTTAGTCTTCTCAAGCTACCATTTGAAAATTTCTGTTTAGCTTTTTAATATCATCATTCTCCCAACAGCTTTAGCTACTCTACGTTCAACAGCAAATTTCAGAGTCTCTTTTTAAAAATCATTTTATCGGGGGCTTGTACATCACTTATCACAATATATACATACATATACTGTGCCAAGCCCCTTCGCCCGTCTGCTGTTGTCATCATTCTCCAAATCTCAGTCACTTTTGCCTTTTCTTTCTTCCATGTCTTTTTAATAAGCTTTTGCTTTTTTCATGTATAGTGGTCTTTTTTTCTACGTTGTAAAACTATTGTTTTACAAAGCTTATTTAATGTTAATAATTTTAAAATAATTTTATTGGGGGACTCATACATTGCTTATCACAATCCATACATACATATACCGTGCCAAGCACCTTTCTCATGCCTGCTGCCATCATCATTCTCCAGGTATCAGCTTTTCAGCTTTCCCCACCCCCCTCACTCCCCACTTCCCCACCAACCCTCAATACTTATAAATTATTATTATTTTGTCACATCTTACATTGCCTGATGTCTCCCCTTGGCCACTCCTCTGCTGTCCATCCTCCAGATAGGAGTTATGTGTAGATCCTTGTAATTGGTTCCCCCTCTCTACCCTACCTTCCCTCCATCCATCTGGTAACTCCACTCTCACTACTGGTCCTAAGGGGTTCATCTGTCCAGGATTCCCTGTAGGGTCAGTTCCCATCGGCACCAGTGTACCTCTTCCAGGCCAGCTGGGTTTTAAGGTAGAATTGGAATCATGAAGTTGGGGGGAGGAAGCCTTTAAGAACTAGAGCAAAATTGTATGTTTCATCCACTGCACCGACTGGCCCGTCTCCTCCTCCGACTCTTCTGTAGGGTGATGTCTGATTTCCCACAAATGGGGCCTAAGTCCCTACCCTGCACTCCCGCTCATTTGTAGTGATGTGATTCTTGTTCTTTGATGCTTGATACCTGCTCCCGTTGACCCCACGTGATTACACAGGTTCATGTGCTTCTTCCATGTTGGCTTTGCTGCCTCTGTGCTAGATGGCTGCATGTTTACCTTTAAGCCTCTAAGACCCCAGATACTTTATCATTTGGTAGCTGGGCACCATCAGCTTCTTGCCCTGTTTGCATCTGCACCCATTTGTCTTCAGCAATCATATCGGGAGAATGGACACATAATGATACGATTTTTGTTCTTTGATCCCTGATACATGATTCTTTCCACACCTCATGGTTGCACAAGCTGGTATGCTGCTTCTATAGTGGGTTTTGTTGCTCCTGGGGCTAGATGGCCATTTGTTTACCTTCAAGCCTTTAAGACCCCAGATGCTGTATCTTTTGATAGACGGCACCATCAGCTTTCTTCACCACTCTTGCTCATGCTCCCACATGTCTTCAGTGATCATCTTGGGAAGGTGAGCACACAGTGATATGGTCCTTTTCTGTTTGATGCCTGAGATCTGATCCTTTCAACACCTCATGACCACAATGGTGTGCTTCTTCTGTGTGGGTTTGGCTACTTTTCAGTTAGATGGTCATTTGTTTATCTTTAAGCTTTTAAGACCCCAGACGCTATATCTTTTGATAACTTGGCGCCATCAGCTTTCTTCACCACATTTGCTTATGCACCCACTTGACTTCAGTGATAGTATCTGGCCGGTAGGCATCATGGAATATCAGTTTAATAGGACCAAGTGTTCTTGCATTGAGGGAGTATCTGAGTAGAGGTCTGAGGTTCATCTGCTACCTTAGTACTATATACACACACACACACACACACACACACACATATACACACATATATATGACCCTAGATTTATTCCTGCCTTATCATAGATAATTATATTTATGTATGTATTTGCCTATGTTTAGACCTCTACAAGTGCCCTTTGCCTCCTAGTTCTTTCCTCTATTTCCTTCTACCTTCCTTCTGTCCCACCATCATGCTCAGCCTTCATTTTGAGTTTCAGTACTTCCCCTCAGCTACATTACCCTTGCTTAAGCCCTGCCAGGTCTCCCACACCCTCCTTTTCACTGATTTTGGACGACTTGTTGCTCCCCCCCATCCCTGAGTCTGTCCTCGCCCCTCCTTCTCTCCCTCCCCCATGTCTAACAGGAATCGTTGGTCCTGTCGTGCTCTCCACCGACTGTCCATCCAGGAGTGCTCCCTTCTTGATTCGGTCTATTTTGGGCATTTAGACCTCATTGTTTCCCCACCATGTGACCCCCTAAATGTCTTTTGTCACTGTCTGCTTGAGTATGGAGACAGTGTGACATGTCCTGTTGTTGTTTGTCCAGTCCCCTCTGTGAACCATTAGGTCCCCCCTGGGGTGTAGTCCTCTGAGCATAGCGGGCACCAAACCGGCTCTCTTTCTCTTCCTCCCTACTGGCCTGTATCCACGTGGGTGGGTGTGGCATGCTGGCCCCTCCCCCAACCTGTTCTCTGCCAGTCCCATTTCCAGGAAGGGGGGATCAGTCTGGCTCTGGTTGGAATGTTAAACTTTATCTAAGGAATTTTACATGTATTTCTTTCATTTGCCACCCATCAGTTACTATTTAGTTCTTCTATATCTTGTAAAAGTCCTTTTAAAAGGAACCCATGTTAAAATTCACCACTGTTGTCCAGTACTCATTAATCTCAGATCTGCCTTAATTCTTCTAGCTATGCCACTTTGACCTCTAAAAATAGACAAATGTGAGACATTTCATCCATGAAAATTCTGTTATTCACGTCAAGAAAATCTTTGGAGCTATGTAGAGTCTGCCTTTCTCTGAATTTTCAGACATCCCAAAAAATGTGAAACTAACTGAAGATTATGCCAATAACTAAGGATCAAAACCATGTAGCTACTAGAGATTAATTCTACTATCTACATTTTTTTTGTCTTATTCTACTATCTACATTTTTTTTTTTGGTCTTGTAGCTCCTTCTCACAGATCCAGGAACTAGTTTGCAAGTAAAGCAAACTACACAGCTGCTCTACAAGGTTTCTCTAAAGACATGGGTCTACAGACAAAGCCCCATTTGAATGTGTAATGTTCTTGATGTCATTGCACAGTTTGTCTAGTTATTAATTATTAGTACGCAATGAATCAAATCTCTCTTGAGATGGTCATGGAATTCAGGAGGGACATTAAAAGGCTGTATCTTGGCTCTTTTGGATTGGTTTTCCTTCACTTCCGGTTCATCCTGGACTTGCATATAAGCACTTGATGTTCTGTGCCACAGTCGGCCTGGCGCTCTGTTACGGCTTGCTGTGCTTCTCCATTCTCTTTTCCACACATGCTGTCAGTGTAACTCCATCTTGTGTATAGTTGCTGTCTATGTTGCTGATAAAAGGTATTTGCAATGAAGAAGTAATTGGCCTTGAAAAACTCTGTCATGTGATGGCTAGCATCACTTCTATCACCAGGGTCTGATTTTCCAATTACTGATCTCTGTCCCCAATCCCAATAGCCAGTAATTACTGAGGCACACCAAGTGCATGTTTGATCAATTTCAAACGGAAGAAGTTGGCAGAATTTTTTAATCATCATTGGCTTAGGTTTTGGTACATAATATTGAATAAAAGTGAAAATCCTTGTTTGTGTATAAATACTATATATCACAGCATTATAAACTAACTCCAAACCAAATTCACTGTCCTGAATCAATTCCAAACCATAATGATCCTATACAGGGTAAAGTAGAACTGTCTTTTGATTTCGGTTTTTGGTAAATATTTATGCAAATAGAAAGCCTTTTCTTTTGTCAAGAGAAGTGGCCAGTGGGTTTGAACTGCTAGTAACTCCAGGCATAGCCCATTATACCACTAGGTTTTTGATATGATACATTTCATGATAAATCTTTTTTGACATGATAAATCTGAAAATGCCCATTCTACTTGATGTTATCATCCCAGGCACAGTTAACTATATGATTATCTGATTCAACATTATGAATACCAGGCCATTTCAGCTCACCAGTGCATAGGATATTGATCTTTATATGTTTACTTCACTTTATTTATTTATTCATTCATTTATTTATTTTTGTTTTGTTTTTTGGGCATCACTGCTGGTCGTGGGAACTACCCAGTGCTGCTCCTGAGAGCCACCACTGGATCTGAACCGCCAAGCCCGTGGGCCACAGTCCCGCACTCAACCACTTACACCACCGGGGCTCAGCCCTGTTTACTTCATTTTTGAACACTTTCTTTTTTTTGGGGGGGGGGGGGGCATCACTGCCCTCTGGTGGTGGGAATAGGAGGCCCAGCCTTTGTGCCTGTGGGAATTGAACCTCTATCCCAATGGGCCGCAGTCCTGTGCACAACCATTACGCCACTGGGACTCAGCCCCGAAGACATTCAAGTTTTCTAGATTCATACATCATACTTCCACATTCCATATTCATACTTCATAAGTCCACATACTGAAGTTTAAGCTGGTTTTTTTCAGCACATTTTTATGCAGTTTTTGTGATAAAATTAGGTGCCTCAGTGAATATTTGTGTCAGCTTATACTGAAGTATATACCGTATTAATAAATGTGTACGCCTGTTTCTTAGGACTTTGAAGGGAACCCTATCAGTAAACAAAAGTAAATGAAGCTCTGCTTCATCCGTGTCAGTAAGGCTGACTTGGCTTTGAGGAGGCAGTTCTTACCCAGGCCTGTTTTGAGTTCCTTTCAACTGGTGTGGGTTAGCTTCTGGCAACTCTATCACATAAAGCCAGGTTCCAATAGTATTCATAAGATTTCCAGTACTAATCCCTTAGAAGTGGGCTACCTATTCCTTTTTCGTGGTCTGTTCTCGTCTGTAAGTTCTGCTGAAATCTTTGTGCCCTGGGTGACCCTTTTGGAATTTGGAATACTGGTGGCACAGCTGTCAGCATCACAGTAACACCCAAAACATCACCATATGACAGAACAAGTCACCACCAAACAACAAGAGGAGGGCTCTTAAACTGTGCCCACTAAAACAATTATTCTTGCTAGCAATGCATCTGAATCTGTACTCGTCTGTGTTCCTTTCCTCCAATCTCAGGAAACGAAGTGTCTCCATTTATTGAAGTCTATTTGCATTTTCTTGAGAAAAGTAAGCAACTCAATAGGATAACCCATCCAGCTAATCACACTTCACACATTCTGGCAGCAAAGATGCATAATACGCATTTCAAGGTAATTTAAATATGTGGTGAACACTTATGTCTACAAGAATATATTATAAAATCTCATGGCCAGAGTTCAAACTTACTTTCCTTTGTCCTTCAACCATTCTGGGTTCTTCTCCTCTTCTTTCAAGTCACTGAATTCAGGAATATCAGTATTCATTGCCCTGTGTGCCTCTGCTTGTTTGTGTAGCCACTGAAATGGAAACGAAGCCTCTTGAAGAACACAGAGGTTTTGTCTTTATGAGCGGTCATTCTCCAGAAGACAGAAACAGATGGAAAGGATGGGATCTTACATTTCCAGGTCTGGTGTGGTGGTGATGCATTAGGCTGCTAACCACGAGGTCAGCAGTTCAAAACCACTAGTTGCTCCCAGGAACGAGGTTCTCTACTCCCTCAGAGACTGACAGTCTCAGAAACCTGTTGGGGCGGCTCACCGCTGTCCTGTAGGATCACTGTGAGTCAGTATCAACCCAATGACAGTGACAGTTGAGCTGATTAAAGTAAAACATTTGTCTCCAGTTCAATTTTCATTCTTTTTGGGAGTTCATATACTTATTATTTTGATATGATGTTACATTTTATTTTTTTACACGGAAAAATGTAAAAGTGATTTAAAACATTTTATAATTATAATTTTCAAATAAAGTATATAAATAATATATTAAATAAGAAAAGAATATTATTTATAAACTATCATTCTGTAGAAAGGATTTTCAGTTATTTCTACAAATTTCCAACTCACACAATGTTGAAGAAATGTGCAGTCCTTGTGCTTATAAAGCCAAAAGTACAATATTTCAATTTATATGAAAGAGTCTACATCTTAGGGCTCTGAACTTCTACATGCATAAAAAGCATTCATCCCAAAATGTCACATTAGAAACAACATTAACCAGTGTTAGTGATAAATTTCAAAATCTTTTCTTATCAAAACACAGACCAAAAGCTTATAAATCTCTCATGTCACCAAGTCATAAAGCTGGAGATCAACAAAAGGACAATAAGAAAAACAAGAGCAAACAATTGGAGGATAAATAATGATCTATTGCAACACAAATGGGTAACAGCCCAAATTAGAGAGGAAATTAGGGAGTTTCTAGAAATTAAGGAGAATGCAAATACAATGTACCCAAACCTATGAGATACAGCAAAAGCAGTTATCAGAGGAAGCCTGATAGCAATTAATGCATATATGAAAAAAGAAGAGAGACTTACGCCTGATACACTGTCACAAAACCTCCAGCAACTAGAGCAGAACAACTGCTTCAATAGCAAAAGAAAAGATAAAATAATAAAAATCAGGCAAAGTTGAAGAAACAATACAAAAAATCAATGCAGCAAAAAGCTGGTTCTTTGAAAGGATCAACAAAATTGACAGAGCACTGGCAAGCCTAATCAGGAGCAATCATCAAATCACAAATGACCCAATGGGATTAAAAAGATAATCCCAAAGTACGACAAAAGTCTGTATTCTAATGAATTCAACAACAAGGAAAACATGGACAAATTACTTGGAAAAACAATCCCTTCCTAGATTATACCAGATAGAGGTCAGGAATCTCAACAGGCCCATCGCAAAAGATGAAATGAATATAGTCATCAAGAAACTATCAATGGAAAAAGCTTCCCTACCAGATGGCTTCACGGGAAAAATCTACCATGCATTCAGGGAAGAACTGACACCGATCCTCCACAAATTATTTCAGAGTATAGTAAGAGATGGCAAACTCCCAAAATCATTTTCCAAAGCCAGCAGAACTTTGACACCTACCATAGATACGCATATATAAGCCGAGTTTTAAGAATATTTTTATGTAGTTTTTGTGGTAAATTAGGTGCCTTGACTGATATTCTGGTCAACTTATACTCAAGTAATATACAGTAAATAGTGCAAAGATCCCATAAGAATGGAGAGCAACAGACTGATATCTCTAATGAACAGAGATGCAAAAATCCTTAACAAGATATTGGCCAATAGAATACAAAAGTATATGAAAATACCATGCATCATGATCAGGTGGGTTTCATTCCAGGGATGCAGGGATGATTCAACATCTGAAAATCCATAAACATTATTCACCACATTGATAAGAAAAAGGCTAAGAATCACATGATAAATCAATAAATGCAGAAAAAGCATTTGACAATAACCAACACCCATTCTAAATGAAGACACTCAAGAAGATAGAAATGGAAGGAAAATGCCTCAAGTTAATACAAGCTATCTACAAAAACCAACAGCCAACATCATAGTCAATGGAGAAAAGATAAAAACAACCCCACTGAAAAAGGGGACCAGACAAGGATGCTCCATGTCCCCACTTGTAGCCAACATTATACTGGAGGTCCTAGCAAGCAACATAAGGCAGCAGAAGGACATTAAAGATATCTGGCTGGGAGAGAACTATCGCTATTTGCAGAAGCCATGATTCTATACATTGAAACCCCCCAAAGCTCCACAACAGGAGTAATGACAGCAATAAAGGAATATGGAAGAATGGCAGGGTACAAGATCAACAAACAGAAGTCTATTGGTTTGCTATATACATCAGATGAGACCATGGAAGAGAAAATATAGAAGGCAGTACCCTTCACAAAAACTAAGAACAAATGAAATATGTAGGAATATATTTAACCAAAAGACATACAAGGAAAACTACAAGACGCTACTAAAGGAAACCAAAAGCAACCTCCACAAATAAAAGACCATCCCATGCTTCTGGATCAGCAGACTCAATGTAGTAAAGACATCAATCTTACCCAAGGCACTATATAAGTTTAACACTATCCTGATTCAAATATCAACTGCCTTCTTCAAAAAATTGGAAAAACTGACCACCAATTTCATATGGAGAGAGAAGACCAGAATTAGCAGAGAACTCCTTAAAAAGAAGGACAAATTCGGAAGGCTCAAGTTACCTGATTTTAACACCTACTACACAGTCACAGTGGTCAAACCAACACAGTACTATAACCATCAGACCAATAGAAAGTTAAAAACTCAGAAATAAAACCATCAGTATGTAGACAATTGATCTTCCATAAGGGCCCTACAAGCATCAAGTAGGATGTTTTACAAGTAGTGCTGGAAACAGTGGATATCCACATGTAGAAAAATGAAACAAGATGTCTACCTCACCCCAAGCACAAGAACAAACAAGTTGGGTCACTGACCTAGAAGTAAAACCCCAAACTATCAGGACCATCAATGAAGGAAACAGGACAAATGTAAGAACTTTGGTCCAGGGAATAAATACATAGGCTAACTGCAATAGGGAAGGGTACACACACAGGTGAACCAGAAATTAGCAAGTGTGATATACTAAGAATAAAATATCTGTGTTCATCTAAAGACTTAATGAAGAGAGTAAAAAGAGAACCCATAGACTGGGAGGAGATTTTTAGCAATTACAACAGGTTTATCAATAAAATCTACAATATACTCCAACTGCAAGAAGAAGAAAACCTAAGGAAGTGGGCAAAAGACCTGAATTTAGTTTCACCTGGGAGAAGACCCAATTGGCCAATAAAATATATGATAAAATGCGCCTGATCATTAGCCATCAAAGAAATATAAATTAAAACAATGGAAGAGCCCTGTTGGCACAGTGGTAAGATGTCTGTCTGCTGGTCAGAGGTTTGAGCCTTCCCAATATGCTGCAGAGAGAGATGTGGCTGACTGCTTCTATAAATTAAAACAACCATGAGATACCACCAAGAACCCTGAAGATAGCTTAAATCAAAAAGCAACAAATGTTGGAAGGGATGTGGCAAGATTGGAATTCTCTTCCATTGCTGGTGGTCGTGTAGATTCTTTCAGCCTCTGGGGAAAGCAATCCGATGATAGTTAAAGCAAATGGAAATTGAGCTACCTTATGACCCAGCTATCCCCCCCGCAGGGCATATACCCAGAAAATGTAAGAAGTAGACTATGACCAGTCATCTGCGCCCTAATGTTTATTGCGGCGCAATTCACAATCACAAAGGATGGAAAACAACTTAAATGGATAGCCAAGCAGATTATAAAACTCTAGCACATACACACTAAAAAGCAATGATGATCACATAAAGCACACTGCCTCAAGGGAAGAGCTGGAGTAAATTATGCAAAGGGAAGTTAGCCAGTCACAAAAGGGCAAGTACAACAAGAGTCCACAGAGCTAAGTATATTCAGCACAGTAGGCATAGAAGAAAAGCAACTTTTCTGACACTATGGGGAACAGGCGGGTGGGGAACAAGTCAAACCCAAGTATGTACATGTCATTCCAACATAAAGAAGGGGAAAGGGAAGAAGGGGGAGGGAGAAAAGGTAGGTGGAGAAGAGAGAGGGTGGACAATGGCACTGTGGGAGCAGGGTAATACCCACCCAGGGGCAGAGTATTGGTTATGCCACCAAAGAATTGGGGGTGTGCATAGAGACCAAATCACAGCACACCAAACCTTGAGGGCAAGTAACCACACGGAGCAACATGTGAGCAGAGTGGGCTATAGTATATGCTACAAAGGACAACACTAAACCTACAAGTTGGAGAGGCTGGCCTGCCATACCCGCACATAATCAAACCAAGAAGGAGAAAGAGAATGACCCCATATTGGCACCCCAAGTCCTGAGAAGGACATCCCTATATGGCGTTGTACACAGAGGACTGACAACAGCTCAAGGCCCCTTGCTGGAGCATACCTGGACAAAGGCGATACTGGGGACACGCGGGGTGAGATGTGAATCCCACCAAGGGGCAAACCAAGAAGGGAACATAACAGATCAGTCACAGGAACAAAGCAAAGCCACAAAGACCCTCAGGAGCCCCCCAAATAGACTTCAGGGTAGGAGGAGCAGTTCCCAGAACCCCTCAGGACCAGTGGGGAGATAGTCATAAAGGTCAATGGACAGACCTGGAATTATCTATTCTTTTTCAGGGTTTTTGCTAGTTATTATTTTTCTTTCTTTCTTTTTGTGCGCCATCACTGCCCACGGTGGGAGTAGGAGGCCCGCCTTGCTCCTGGAGAGCTGCCGCTGGACATGAACTGCTGACCCTGTGGACTGCAGTCTCGCACTCAACCACTACACCACTGGGGCTCAGCCCATTAGTTATTATTTTTCATTTTATATATATATTTCTCTTTTTTTCAAATTTTTGTTTTCTTTTTGTATTTTTTATATTGATGTTGGTTTACCTACCTATCTATATAATATCAGTATGAGAAGCAAGCCCAAGGAGAAAGCACTGGACCAACAGTTTGGGAGGGACTTGAGGAGAGGAGGAGATGGGGGGAAGGGAGTGGTAAGCAAACAACGCCATAGATGGGGGAACAACTGGGAGCTAAAACCAACAAGGAGGACATAGAGATCCTGGGGTTGTTGAAGCAACAACAATCTAGCTGAGAGGAATTAATAAAAGGCAGAAGTGGAGCAAGTATAATGGTGAGGAAGGAAGAAGGTAAAATGAAACAGAGAAAAGATCTAGGAAGCAAAGCTATGGATAGTGGTATAAATATATGTGCGCACTTTTTTTTAATTAAAAAAATTTTAGGTGTGCACTTTTGTAGAGATATTAATTCATAAAAATAGAGGTATTGACATAAGTACATATATTAATATGGCAATACACTGAGTAAGTAGACAGACTTTGGGCCTCTGCTCAAGTCTTCCCTCATGATAAGGCCACATGGCATTCTGTGATGCTCACCTTTCTGCCATAATTAATTAAGACAAAATAGGTGCACAAGCAAATTTGGCAGAGAAAGCTGATGGCGTCCAGCTATCAAAAGATATTGCACCTGGGGCCTTAAAGCTTGAAGTTAAGCTGTCTAGCAGAGAAGCAACAAGCCCATATGGAAGAGGCATACAACCTGTGCAATCATGTTTCAACAGGATCAGGTAACAGGCATCAGAAGACTCAAAACAAACAAACAACAAACAAAACATAATGTTGAGAATAAGGGGGCAAATGCCCCCAATCCATCTGTACACAAAGGATATCCCCTCACAGAAGGGTCACAGGAAGGGATGAACCCACCAGTGTCAAGTATAGCACCAATGAAACACACAATATTCCTCAAGTTCCTTGAGGTTTCTCCACACCACCACCACCACCCCAATTCTGCATTTGACTGCAGGCTAGAAGGGAACATGTACACTGGTATAGATAAGAGCTCAGGACACATAGACTTCTGAGAGGTCAGATAAACCTCTCAGGAACAGAAATGGGAGTAGTGATACCAGAAGGGTAGGGTTTAGGCGGGGAGAGAAGGAGGGAAGAAACCTCAGGGGAAGGGAGACAGGGTCCATGTAAGACAGGAAAATAATAATTTTTAACTTATCATGGGGTAACAAAGGTGAGAGGGGGTTAGGGAGGGTAAAAAAGAGGATCTGATACCAAGGGCTCAAATAGAATATAATGTTTAGAAAATAATGAAGGCAACATATGTACAAATATGCTTGATACGATTGATGTATGGATTGTTATGAGATGTAAGAACCCCCAATAAAATGATTTTTTAATTTATATATCTCTATTATAAAAAATAAATCCTGATTAAAATTTTAAAAGTGGCCACTGTAACAGTTTACTTCTTAAAATGAATACCAGTACTACACATTAAATCAATGTTTTAGGATCAGCATTCTGGATCAAAATAAAATCTTCAAAATACATGTTTTGACATACCCAATCCACTGTCATTAAGTCAATTCTAACCAAGTAAACATGCAATGCCTACCAGACAGTGCCACCAAGGTTCCTTACATTCTCGAAAGGTAATATTTAAATATACTCAGAGTATTATCTTTAGTGAAGTGAATTCTTATGATGTTACAAACCAGTCCCAGCTTCAACAGATAAAGTAAAAAACAAATCATTTTTATTTGTAGCAAGTATTAACTAACAACTAACAGCAAGTACATATACCTCCTCTTCTTCTGCTACTTGTGATTCTCGGAGAGCCGTTGGAAACACACGAGGGGTAAAGTTGATTTTAATATTGCCAACAGAGCGAGGACCAGGAACACTGTCTTCCTTTAACTTCTCAGAAAATATATTTTCTGAATTTATCCCTTCAAAAACATTAAAAAGTCATTTACAGTTCACTTTCAAAATTGATAATCAAATCGACATCTTAAAGTGACAGCAAACCAAAGATGTTTCTGTGAGAAAGAATTTAAAATCCACAATATAGCAGCTAATGACCTGTTCTTTAATGACTCGAGCTTATTTTCTGAGGTTCTTTTTTGTAAACACCATGTGTCCACTTTACATCAGCTTTAACAAAGGCAAATTTTCGTTTACACAAAAGTTGTCCCTGCCATGTTATTTTCAATTGATTCATATTGTGTGAAAGTTAGACACTGAATAAGAAAGACCTAATTAAAACTAGTGCATTTGACCTATGGTGTGGGTAAAGAATACTGAAAGTACAATGGATATCAAAAGAATAAACAAATCTGTCTTGGAAGTACAATCAAAAATTCCTTTGAGGCAAGGTTAGCTAAAATTCATCTCATACACTTTGGGGCATATTATCAGGAGAGACCAATTCTTGAAAGAAGACAACATGCTTGGTAGGGTAGAGGGACAGTGAAAAAGGTCCCAATATAAGAGTAATTGTGAGGGTGGGGCAGGATTGAGCAGTATTTCCTTCTGTCGTACACAGGGTTGCTGTGAGCACTGACTCGATGGCGCTTAACAATGATGACGCCCCTGCCAGCATCACCTTTACTTCTCTAAACATCTAAGCAAAATATCCCATAAATCACGTCCAAAGTTTTTACTTCATTTTTTGATGGACAAATTTTGGTTTTTATTTTAATTAAACTGCCCAATAACAGTAAAATTTGTCTTGGTGTCTTGATTTTTAGGTCTGTTCCTGGGGTTTCATTGGACACTGATTATGATTGAGAAAATAGCATTAGATAGGGCACATCAGTTAGTTTCTTTGTTTGTAAGGTTTTAACCTATCAGTAAAGCTGTTAGTTGGCATGGAGTCTTCCCCTACTCCTGGCAAGCCTATGCACAATAGGCTTGGAATATTATTCATAGGGTTTTCATTGGCTGACTTTCAAAAGTAGATTGCCAGGTGTTTCTGCTTAGTCTGCAAACTTTGCTGAAACCTGTTCAACATAGTTAAAAAAGAAATAAATAACTCACTGCCATCAAACCAATTCCAACTCATAGTAGTATATAAGTCTCAATTTATAAATCAGTGGTGGGGATGAAATATGTTTGTGCTTTTTTCATTATTTAGAGAATACTTTATTAGTTTCTGTAATCAAACCCATATAGCTAAGACTTTATCTATTTAATACAGCATGTTTTAAAGATGTTCTTGAGATTCAAGTGAAAATGACGCAAGGTCATATTTTGACTTCCATGGACTTTTTAAAATTTTCTTTAGCTTCAAACTGATTTTATTTATGAGCAATTGATGGTGTACAGTCAGGCCCTGGCCTAATTTTAGTGACTGATATTGGGCTTCTCCATCATCAATTCCCACAGATGTAGTCTATTTGATTTCTGTGTATTCTATCTGTGTGCAGTTGAAAAAATAATCTCTGCAAAGAACAGGTCATTTGTCTTGCAAAATCCTATCATGCGACCCTATGCCTCTATCACCAAAGCCTTACTTTCCAGCTACTGTTCCTTTCTCTGTTTCCAACTTTGGCGTTATAATCACTAATAATTATCAGTGCCCCGTGACTGGATGCTTGATCAACTTTAGACTAAAGATTCCGCTAGAATTCTTCAATTTCTTCATCATTAGCTTTAGTGGTATATAATTTGAACAACAGCTATATTAATTGTATTTCTGTTTATAAACATATGCATTATCCTATCATAGGTAGAATTGTACTTCAAGGTAGATCTTGAAATATCCTTCTTGACAATGAATGCAACACCAAACCTCCTAACTGTTTCATTCCCAGCATAGTAAAGCATAATTTTCTAATTTAGAATGGTCAGTGTTTGGGCTGGACCTAGACCAGGCAGCCCCTGTTCCAACCTCTCAAGTAGACAAATGACCTGCTGAACTTCAAAGCGCCTGCCTTTAGCATTTCACAAAGCTTACCTCCCCAGGCAGAAAACAAAGCCTTCCTCTCCCTAGTATTCTGGGAAGCAAGTGTACTGACAGGCTATCTCCGGAATCGAAACTTGCAACTGCAGCACAAGGAACCTTACCAGCCCACACACACACACACATATACATATATACATATACATACATATATATGTATATATATCCTGCTGCCCTAGTATCAGACACGACTTCCCCAACCTTTATTTGTTAAGTCGAGGAACCCATCCAGGAGTTATTTTCTCTCAATAAAGTCCTTTTTATTCATTTCTCATTCTTGTCTGAAACCTATCTGTCCTGCAACTCCGTCTCAACCTTTCAGTCAGAATCCTTTTTTTTCAGCTAATATCAATCTTTATGCATTCGATTTCATTTTCTGGGGGTGCATCACTGTCCTCTGGTGGTGGGAGTAGGAGGCCCAGCCTTTGCTCCTGTGGAGCTGGAATTGAACCTCCATCCCAGGGGGCCGCAGTCCCGCGCACAACCACTATGCCACCGGGGCTCAGCCCTCAATTTCATTTTTAAGAACAATTTTCCTAGATCCAGACTTCAAACATTTCAAGTTTCCATTATTAATTGATATTTTCAGCTGTTTCTTCTCATTTTTGTTGTGACCCATCAACAAGTGAAGGTTTCACAGGTTTTATCCCTGCAGGCTTCAATCCATCTGCATCATTATGATTAGCTCTACTTTGAGAAGGTAGCTTTTCCTCAGTCTTAGTTCAAGTGTCTTCTAACCTAAGGGCTTATCTTCTGGCACTATCTCTGAAAATATTCTGCTTTTGTCCACTAGGTTTTCAGAACTGACAATGTTCATAACGTTTCAGCACTTAGTTCCTTGAAGTGGACAGCCTATTCCTCTTTGTAGTCTGTTCTCAGGCTGGAAGCTCTGCTAACACTTTTCACCCAGCATGACCCTGGTGTGAAAGTTAGACATCAAATAAGGAAGAAAGAAGAATAGATTCATTTGAATTGTGGTGCTGGAGAAGAATATTCAAAGTACCATGCACCACAAAAAGGACGAATAAATCTGTTGTGGGAGAAGTATGGCTCCTTACAGTGCTCCTTAAAGGCAAGGACTGACAGACTTTGTCTCACATACTTTGGTCACATTGTCAGGAAGGATACAGACTTGGTAAGTAGAGGGGCAGCAAAAGAGAATGGCCCTCGGTGATATGGACTGACATGATAGCTGCAACAATGAACTCAAATACAGGAAGAGTTGTGAGGAAGGCACAGGGCCAAGCAGTGTTTTGTTTTGTTGTGCATAGACAGAGTCATTATGTGTCAGAACATGGACACAATGGCACCTGACAATAACATAAGTTGTCAAGAGGCTCTGGTGGCAATGTCAGGGAACTGCTAACCATCATCTGCTCCTGGGAGAAGAACAAAGCTATCTGTTTCTATAAAGATTTACAGCCTCGGGCTGAGCCCCAGTGGCGTAGTGGTTGTGTGTGGGACTATGGCCCACAGGGTTGGCGGTTCAAATCCAGTAGCAGCTCTCCAGGAGCAAGGTTGGCCCTCCTACTCCCACCAGGGGGCAGTGATGCCCACACACACAAAAATATTTACAGTCTCAGAAATCCAATGTAGGACTGCTGTCAGAATCAATTCCTGGGTAGTTGGTTTTGTTTTGTTTGTTTACATAAGCATCAAGGGTTAAATTTCACTTGGGTCTGCAATCATGTAAGCAGCAGTCAAGGTATCAAACGATGTATTACAAATACTGAGTAAACCTGCTGCAGAGTCATCATACTTGATAAAGTGCTGGGTCAGCAAAAAAGATGAAAACGCCCAATGAGAAGGAGAGGCAGAGTAACTACAAAAATGGGCTCGGCCATGGCAACCGTCTGATGCCTGCATGGAATGGGGCAGTGTGGACTGTGAGGTCACCCTGAGTCAGAACCAACTTGACAGCAACTAACGACCAAAACAACTCATACATTTCCCATCCAAGGAGACGCTGAATCTTTGCTTATTTTCTTAAGAATATTAATATTCCCTCGTAAAATGAATCTTCAGTTTTTGCACTGTATTACTTATACTAACCACACCAAAATAACGTCCCATACTACAAGTTAGATGTTTTTAAAAGTATCATATATACTTCACCATAAGACTTTCTTAGAAAATACTAATCATTATACCTTTTGTGGCAAGATTTCTAGGTGCCAAATTTCTACAAAGACTTTTTTTATTTTTTAACATTTTTCTTTCTTCTTTAACTTGCTTTTCTGGTTGACAAAATTTCTCTTCTTTCTGCATTTTTTTCTGTTCAGCTTCCCTTTGATGTTCTTTCCAGGCTTCCAATTCTTTAGTTGCTTTTATCCGCTCATTTTCTTTCATAGCTTCTATATTTTTCCGCTTTTCTTCATCAATCTGGAAAATTACAATGACAAAATCCTTTGCTAGCATATAAAAGGCAATATCTCTTTGCATAGTAAGAAGTTCATTGTGACAATTATTCCCACCACTAACTCTTGCCTCTTGCCTTTAAATCTACAGCAACCATTAGAAGTGGTTACTGAATGAATTGTGTACGTATGTCCACATTTCTCCTCCTAAAAAAAGGGCACAACGACGGTTTTAACTCCTGAATCTGTGAACATGACCTTGTAAGGAAATCGGGTCTTTCTTTTAAGATTCTACCAGCTAACTAACTACTAGCTTAGTGGGGATGGTCCTGATCCCTTTGAATATGTCTATGAAAGGGGAGAACAGGCACAGAGATGATGTTACACAGGGGAAGACAGAAACCATGTAATGATGCACCTACAAACCAAGGAACACAAGGGATGCCTGGGACTACCAGGAGTTGGATGAGCAGGGAACAATCTTCCCCTAAGCTGGACAGAAAAAGCACTGCTTTGACGGTGAACTGGATTTAGACTTCCAGACTTCAGAATTGTGAGGCAATACATTTCTGTTTTTTAGAGCCACTCACTAATTATAACAGCCCTTGGGAACTGAAAGAAAAATAGAAAAATAATTAAACTTAAAATGGGCAAAGGACCTAATTTAATACACTATGTCCATTGATTGAGAGTCAGGGACTACAGGTTTTAGTTCCAGATCCACCTTGAATTATTGATAGGATCTTGGGTAATCATTCTCTCGTCTCATTTTACAACTAAATTGTATCCACTTGTCTTATCGTTGGAAGGAAGAAGTTTTGCCAATCCTCATTAGAACATAAGACAAGTGTCTGTGTATTTTGTGGGGGTTTTGATAGGACTGAGTTAACTTTTAGAATAATGTATTCTGATTTAATTTTCACCAAGCTCGTGGATATATAAAGTTCAACTGGGGAGAATGGTGTTCGTTGCATAGAAATATTTGAACTCCCCACACCACCCCAAGGATTTTTTTCATTTTTGGGGGGCCTTGTACAACTCTTATTACAATCCATCCATCCATCCATTGTGCCAAGCACATTTGTATATTTGTTGCCATAATCATTCTCAAAACATTTTTATTTGAGCCCTTAGTACCAGCTCATTTCCCCCTTCTTCCCTCCTAAATCCTTGATCATTTATAATTTTTTTTTTTTTAGGCATCACTGCCCTCAGGTGGTGGGAGAAGGAGGCCCAGCCTTTGCTCTGTGGACCTGGAATCGAACCTCCATCCCAGTGGGCCGCAGTCCCGCACACAACCACCGGGGCTCAGCCATCATTTATAAATTATTATTCTTTTTTCATATCTTACACTCTCTGATGTCTCCCTTTCCCCATATTCCTGTTGTCCATCCCCCAGGGAGGGGGTTATATATAGATCATTGTGATCAGTTTCCCCTATCTCCCCTATTTTCCCCTCTAGAGAAGAGCCTTAGTGGCAAGTGAGTTAAGCATTGGGCTGTAACTAAAAGGTAGGCAGTTCAAATCCATCAGGGGCTCTGCAGCAGAAAGATGTGACAATCTGCTTCCATGAAGATTAGAATTTTGGAAACACTATGGGAAAGTTCTACTCTTTCCTATGGGGTCACAGTGAATTGGAATACACTCAACGATATGGATTGCTGGTTTTTTGTTTTGTTTTGTTTTTTGACCCTCTAGAGAAGCACTGACCAATAGAACTTTCTCCTAGAAAAGCCTCCCCACCCACTCCCCAAGGTGGTTTGGGTGAACATTTACATAGAAAATTAGCTAACTATTAACAATTTTATGCATTTTGCTTCATGACAATAGTTGCGATGCCCTCAAGAAAATGACACACTTACCAATCACCTCCCTGGGTTTCTAGTTTCCACTCCTCCTTTCCTCCCTTCACACTTTCTGAGCTGTGGTTTGGACAAACGCTGCTCTTTGGCTCTAGAAGGCTTGCATGTTCCTCACAAGTAGCAATACCTTGGTTTGTATAGGTCTATTGTTTGGCAGAAATGGAATCCCTTAGGATGGATTCATTTCTAGGCTTGAAAAGTGGCAAGAATCTTAGGGCAGTGGTTCTCAACCTGGTCGCAACCACTTTGGGGTCAAACAACTCTTTCACAGGGGCCACCCATTTCATAGCAGTAGCAAAATTACAGTTATGAAGTAGCAATGAAAATAATATTGTTTGGGGGGATGACCACAACATGAGGAACTGTATGAAAGAGTGGGGGCATTAGGAAAGTTGAGATCCACTAGTCTAAAGGGTTCCACCAATCTCTATCAAACCAGAAATTCTAGTCTTTTGAGAATATTGAATTATGACCAACATGGAAAACTTGATTGTTATATGTGACACGACTGAATATTTTTCACGTGATATCAAAACATTAATTATGTGGTGCAATCCTCATTGTTAATCATTGTCAAATGAACAATGGAAATGCTTTGTGCTAACCTATATAGCTATCATTTGCCAAATGTAGCTAAGAACTTGCAATATGGCTAGTGCAACTGAGGAAATTGTTTTTTTATATAAATAATTTTTATTGGGTTTCTTACAGCTCTTGGGATGGGTAGGTTTGTTATGCCAACATGGCCACAGAAGATTGGTGGGTCTGTTGTGACAGCACGGCCAATGAACACACGGGATGAATTGAAGGGCAGAGATAGGAAGGGCTCAGCGAGTCCCGCCCTCTCTCTTGCTTTTGGATCTTCGGACCAGACAGCTGCCTTGTTCATCCTGTTCCTCAACCTCCAAGCAACACTACCTGTGGCACAGCTAATCATGGACTGAGTAGCTGTGAGGTGCGGTTCTTCAAGTCCTACTTCGTCACGCTCCTGGGATATACATCTCTTGAGCTGGGGACTGTTGGACTGTCATCTGGCTGACTGTTGGTGACCTGCTCTGCTGTTTGCTGCCTGTGGCCAAATAGCCTGGTTCGCTCTACCGAGGACGACTCAGCGGCCGGCCCTCCAGACTTGAAGGACTGCCAGTCTTCTAGCTGTCTCATGCAAGTGAGTTGCACTGAGCAATCTGTACTGCTTTATAGATTGTTAACTGTTTCTTTCTTATCTACCTTTTTCTCTATATAAATATATAAAAAGAATTACTAGTGTCCTGGTTTTATTTCTCTAAGCGAACCCTGTCTGACACAAGTGGTACCAGGAGGCTTCTAGAGATATAAAATCATAAATATGGGTTTCTTTGATTGGTTCTCCAATCTGATTAGTCTTAAGAGCACTGGTGATGCTAATTCTACACCTAAAGCCATGGGTAATTTTGCCACTCCTACTAGTCCATGGTGTGAAATAGCAAAGCTAATACCTAAAGTAGGAGCACCAATGGATGGGGTACTGGTTACAGGAAAGGCTTTGGGAGAACATATGTTTGATATATTCCAGCAATTATGTCAAGAGGCCAAGTATAAGGAAGCTGGTTGGCTGGTCCTCCTTACAATGGACTATGCGATTAAGGAGAGAGATTGCCTCAGGGCCTCAGAAGCACTTGTGCCGACTCACAGACATGAAGGGTTCTGTCTGTGCTACAAAGGAGAGCCTTCTTACCTGTAGTAAAAGAGCTGATATTGCTAAGAACCAGGTCCAAAGTCTCATTATGCGAGTGGCTGAATTACAACGTCAGCTGAATGGCAGATCTAGAGCAGTGTGGAAGCCAAAGTGAGGGCATTGATAGGAAAAAATTGGGACCCTGAAACATGAGATGGGAATATATGGGCTGATGATCCAGAGGAGGAAGATATTATGCCACCATTAAAAACAATTGAACTAGCCCAGTCAATAGATCTACCCCTCCCAGCTGAAGATAGTTGTCTACCATCAACAAAACAACCCACACCTGAGCAGATCAACCAACCTACTCAAGGTGAAACGCCAGGTGGGGCTGCATCTCTACCATTGCCTGAGGGAGATGACTTACAAGATAGTGCTGAGAACACCCGGGAAACACCCTCACCATTGATAGTTTCTGATAGACCTGTAACTAAAATTAAGGCAAGGAAAGCTCTTAAGGGTGAGGCTGAGGTGATTACTCAAGAAGAAGTACGCTATACTCACAAAGAGCTGCTCGAGCTTTCAAATACATACAAGCAAAAGCCTGGGGAGTATTCCTGGGAATGGTTACTGAGGGTGTGGGATACTGGTGCAAAAAATGTAATATTATATCAGTCTGAGTTTCTGGATGTCGGACGCCTAAGCACAGACTCTTCTTTCAATGTCTCAGCGAGAGAGGCTAAGAGAGGATCCAACTCCTTATTTGGCTGGTTGACTGAGGCATGGGCTGTCAGATGGCCTAGATTAGACCAACTTGAGGTGCCTGACCTACCTTGGTACACTACAGAAGAAGCCATCCAAAAGCTGAGGGAAATCAGTATGGTGAAATGGATCTATCAGAATACTCCCCAAAGAGGGTGTCCTGAGGACATATTCCTCATTACAACCGTAAGGAATAAGTTTGTGAGGTGGGTCCCAGCATCTTTGAAGACTCCTATAATTGCTATGTTGTGTGCACCAGGATTAACTGTGGGAACTGCCTTAAGTGAACTCCGACATTTGCCACAATGGAGCTTATTGGATTCCATGGTGACAGAGGGCACGTGTCAGCACTGAAACAACATAGGAAGGGTGGACGTGGTTATAATAGACAACAAGGTTTTCGTGGTAATCAAAGCAGCCTGTCTCGTGTGGAAATATGGCATTGGCTACTTAGTCATGGTGTCCCTAGGAGTGAAATGGATTGGAAACCTACTAAATATTTACGTGTCCTATACAGGCAGAAGAATGCTGGATCAGGTGAGCAGAGGGATAGGCAGTCAGGATCACTCAACCAATTCCCAGGCCTGAGCCAGTTTATAGACCCACCACCACTTGAATGATGGGAAGGCCGGGTCTCTTGGAAGAAGGACCCTGCCACATTGCCGAAGGTTTATGCTGTTAGTCTTTCTTCTAGCCTTCCCCAACGGGACCTGCGATCTTTCACAAGAGTGACTGTTCATTGGGGGAAAGGAAATAATTAAACTTTTCGGGGATTACTGGACACTGGCTCTGAATTGACACTACTTCCAGGGGACCCAAAGTGTTTCGAAGGCCCGCCAGTCAGAGTGGGGGCTTATGGAGGTCAGGTTACTAATGGAGTTTTAGCTCAGGTATGCCTCACTGTGGGTCTGGTAGGTCCCTGAACCCATCATGTGGTTATTTCCCCAGTTCCAGAATGCATCATTGGAATAGACATATTTAGTAACTGGCAGAACCCCCATATTGGATCCCTGAAATGTGGAATAAGAGCTATCATAGTGGGAAAGGCCAAATGGAAACCATTAGAATTGCCATTGCCTAGGAAAATAGTAAACCAAAAGCAATACCGCATTCCTGGGGGGGTTGCAGAGATCAGTGCCACCATCAAAGACTTGAAAGATGCAGGGGTGGTGATTCCTACCACATCTCCATTTAACTCACCCATTTGGCCTGTAAAGAAGACAGATGGATCCCAGAGAATGACAGTGGATTATCGTAAGCTAAACCAGGTGGTGACTCCAATTGCTGCTGCAGTTCCAGATATGGTCTCATTGCTTGAGCAAATTAATACTTCTCCTGGTACTTGGTATGCAGTTATTGATCTGGCCATTGCCTTCTTCTCGATACCAATTTCAAAGGATCACCAAAAGCAGTTTGCCTTCAGCCGGCAGGAGCAACAGTACACTTTCAAAACTCTCCCCCAGGGGTACATCTTCTGCCCGGTGCCATAATTTAGTCCGAAGGGACCTCGATCGCCTGTCTATTCCACAAAATGTCACACTAGTCCATTATATTGATGACATTATGCTGATTGGATCCACTAAGGAGGATGTATCAAAGACTTTAGATTCATTAGTACAGCATCTGCGTACAAGAGGTTGGGAAATTAACCCAACAAAGATTCAAGCACCTTCCACCTCGGTAAAATTTCTAGGGGTCCAGTGGTGTGGAGCATGTCGAGATATTCCCACTAAAATGAAGAACAGGCTCCCCCAACAACGAAACAGGAGGCACAATGCCTAGCGGGCCTTTTTGGATTTTGGAGGCAACATATCCCTCACTTGGGTGTTCTACTTCGACCTACTTATCAGGTGACACGAAAGGCCTCCAATTTTGAGTGGGGTCTGGAACAAGAAAAGGCTCTGCAACAGGTTCAGGCTGCCATGCAACTGTTTTGCCACTGGAACCATATGATCCAGCTGACCCAATGGTGCTAGAAGTGTCAGTTGTTGATGAAGATGCAGTGTGGAGTCTTTGGAAGACCCCTATTGGTGAATCACAGGACCATTGGGATTTTGGAGTAAAGTCCTGCCATCTTCTGCAGACAACTACTCCCCCTTTGAAAAGCAGCTGTTGGCCTGTTACTAGGCTTTGGTGGAGACTGAATGCCTCACCTTGGGCCACCAAGTCACTATGAGGCCTGAACTACCCATCATGAACTGGGTATTGTCTAACCCACAGAGTCATAAAGTTGGACGTGCGCAGCAACACTCCATTGTTAAGTGGAAGTGGTACATACGAGATCGGGCCAGAGCAGGACCTGAAGGTACAAGTAAGCTGCATGAAGAAGTGGCCCAAATCCCCACAGCCCCCACTCCAGTCAGATTACCTTCTCTTTCTAAATCTGCACCTATGGACTCCTGGGGAGTTCCTTATGATAATTTAACTGAAGAACAGAAAATTCATGCTTGGTTCACAGATGGCTTTGCACGATATGCAGGTGCCACTCGTAAGTGGACAGCAGCAGCACTACAGCCCTTTTCTGGGATCTCCCTAAAAGATAGTGGTGAAGGAAAATCCTCCCAATGGGCAGAACTTTGAGCAGTGCACCTGGCCGTTCAGTTTGCCTACAAGGAAAAGTGGCCAGATGTGAGACTGTACACTGATTCATGGGCTGTGGCTAATGGCTTGGCTGGATGGTCAGGGACTTGGAAGGAACATGATTGGAAGATTGGTGACAAGGAGGTGTGGGGAAGAGATATGTGGATGGATCTCTCTGAATGGGCCAAAAAAGTAAATGTAATCGTGTCTCATGTGAATGCTCATCAAAGGGTTACCGCTGAAGAGGAGGGCTTTAACAATCAAGTGGATAAGATGACACGCACTGTGGAGACTGGCCCTCCTCTTTCCTCTGCCACTCCTGTTATTGCCCATTGGGCACATGAACAAAGTGGACATGGTGGCAGGAATGGGGGTTACGCATGGGCACAGCAACATGGACTTCCACTCACCAAGGCTGACTTGGCCACAGCCACTGCTGAGTGCCTTATTTACCAGCAGCAGAAACTGACGTTAAGTCCAAGGTAAGGAACCATTCCTCGGGGAGATCAACCAGCAACTTGGTGGCAAGTTGATTACATAGGACCACTCCCATCCTGGAGGGGACAGCGCTTTGTTCTGACTGGAATAGACACCTATTTTGGATATGGATTTGCCTTCCCTGCGCGCAATGTTTCTGCCCAAACCACCATTTGTGGACTTACAGAATGCCTTATCCACCGGCATGGCATCCCACATAGCATAGCTTCAGATCAAAGAACTCACTTTGCAGCATATTCAGTGTGGCAATGGGCCCATGCCCATGGAATCCACTGGTCATTTCATGTTCCTCATCATCCTGAAGCAGTGGCTTGATAGAACGATGGAATGGGCTCTTGAAGACACAACTGCGACGCAAACAACGTGGCAACAACTTGCGAGGCTGGGGCAGTGTTCTCCAGGAAACTGTATACGCTTTAAACCAGCAGCCAATATATAGTGCTGTGTCTCCAATAGCCAGGATTCATGGGTCCAGGAACCAAGGGGTGGAAACTGGAGTGGCACCACTCACTATTACTC
The DNA here is from genome assembly GCA_004026705.1 of Nesogale talazaci. NCBI lineage: Eukaryota > Metazoa > Chordata > Mammalia > Afrosoricida > Tenrecidae > Nesogale > Nesogale talazaci. The sequence goes on from PVJH01009955.1 coordinate 47,611, forward strand.
CTATTGACCCACTTGCAGCATTTTCAGCTTCCTGTCCCAGCAACCCTATGTTCTTTGGGACTGGAGGTCCTAGTCCCAAAGGAAGGAACTCTCCCACCTGGAAACACAGCACGAATTCCACTGAACTGGCAGCTGAGCATGCCCCCTGGCCACTTTGGGCTTCTCATGCCTTTGTATCAACAGATAAGGAAGGGTGTCACTGTACTGAATGGTGTGATTGATCCAGATTAACAAGAAGAAATTGGACTGGTGTTACATAATAGGGGCAAAGAGGAATATGTCTGGAATCCAGGAGATCCCATAGGCCGACTCTTAGTGCTACCATGCCGTGTAATAAAAATTAAGGTAAATTACAGCAATCCCATCATGACAGGACATCTAATGACCTAGACCCCTCAGGAATGAAGGTCTGGGTCACCCACCAGGCAAAAAACCACAACCAGCTGAGGTGATTGCTGAGGACAAAGGTAATACAGAATGGATAGTAGAAGAAGGTAGTTCTACCTACCAATTACGATCATGTGATCAATTGCAGAAGCGAGGTTTGTGATTGTTCATGTATTTTCTGTTTATGAGCTTATTGAATCTTTTCTTTGCTCATGTATGATATATCAGCTACAATTGGACTCAATGTGTTCTCATTTATATGTACGATAGATGTCTGATGTTAAGTATAAGTTTGATTTCACTGATGTCTGGAAATTCTATATGGGTAAAAAATTGTGTACAGGTGCCAAGTTGGCAAGGGGTGGATTGGGATGAGTAGGTTTGTTATGCCAACATGGCCACAGAAGATTGGTGGGTCTGTTGTTGTGACGGCACAGCCAATGAATACACAGGATAAATTGAAGGGCAGAGATAGGAAGGGCTCAGCGAGTCCCGCCCTCTCTCTTGCTTTTGGATCTTTGGACCAGAGAGCTGCCTTGTTCATCCTGTGCCTCAACCTCCAAGCAACACTACCCGTGGGACAGCTAATCATGGACTGAGTAGCTGTGAGGTGCGGTTCTTCAAGTCCTACTTCGTCACGCTCCTGGGATATACATCTCTTGAGCTGGGGACTGTTGGACTCTGTCATCTGACTGTTGGTGACGTGCTCTGCTGTTTGCTGCCTGTGACCAGATAGCCTGAATTGCTCTACAGAGGACTACTCAGCGGCCCTCCAGACTTGAAGGACTGCCAGTCTTCTAGCTGCCTCAAGTAAGTGAGTTGCACTGAGCAATCTGTACTGCTTTATAGACAGTTAACTGGTTCTTATCTTATATACCTTTCTCTATTATATAAATATATAAAAAGAATTCCTAGTGTCCTGGTTTATTTCTCTAAGAGAACCCTGCCTAACACAGCTCTTATAACAATAAATTGTATCAAGCACATTTGTGCATGTTGCCATCATCCTTTTCAAAACATTTTCTTTCTACTTGAGCCCTTGCAGTAGGATTCTCTTTTTATCCTCTCTCCAGTTTCTCACTCTCATGAACACTGGAGAGAGTATAAATTATTGTTTTAATATTTTATACCATCACTTTCTCTCATCGCCCACATTTCTGTTATTCTTGTCCTTCAGAAGGGCGAAGGTGCTATACAGTGATCATTGTGATTGGTTCCCCCTTCTGGCCCAACCTTCCCACTACCCTAATGGTATCAATACTCAATTATTGTTCCTGAGGATTTATTTGTCAGTGCTATACTGCACCCTGGCTGGTTCATTCCTTCCTTGTGACCTTGTGAAGGGATGTTCGACTGTCTACATATGGGCTTTAGGTCTCCACTCTGACTCCCCTTGTTCACATCAATATGATTTCTTGTTTGGGGTCTCCTGGTGCCTGATGTCTGATCCATTGACATCTCATTACCACACAGGTTGCTGTGCTTCTTCCATGTGGGCGTTATTGCTTCCCTGCTAGATGGCCTCTTGTTTAACTTCAAGTCTTTAAGACCCCAGACACTAAATCTTCTAATAGCGGGGCACCATCAGCTTTCTTCACATTTGCTTATGCATCCATTTTGACTTCAGTAATTATGTCAGGAAGATGAGCATCACAAAATACCAGGTTATTAAAATAAAGTGCTTTTGCATTGAGGGAGGACTAGAGTAGAAGCCCAATGTCCATCTGCTACCTTGATACTTAATGTAGAAATATATGTACATAGACCTATATTGCTATTCTTATATATTAATCTATTTACATATATGCATGCCTATATTTATACCACTATAAATGTCTTTTGTTTTCTTCTCTCCTCTATTTCCGTTTACTTTCCTCCTGTTCCACTATTTTGCTCAACTTTCATATGGCTTTCGGTAATTCTTTTCAGTTACACTGACCTTTTTGAAACCCCACCAGGTATTCTACACCTTCGTCCCCATCGATTTTAGATACCTCTGGTTCCTTTGTCCCTGGGTTTATTGGTTCCTCAGCCCCTTCCCACCACATTCCCCTATTCCCTAGCCCTCTGGAATGATCGGTCTTATTGTTTTCTCCTCAGGATTGTTTGTCTTGTCTATCTTATGATATGGGAAAGAAAGAAGAAGAATAGGGGGGTTGGTAGTGGCTGTCAATTGCTCCAGGTCTGTCTGTTGACCCTCATGAATGTTGAGGAAATGAGTCTTTAACTCAGACTGTATTAATATACAATTATATTAATTGATATTTAAGTAGTATAACTCCCCAGAGTGACATGCTGGGATGACATTTCCTGGAGGTTGTTATTTTAGGATCCAAATTTAACAGGAAAGGGATGAGAATTGTGTGCCGAGCAATGCTCTGCAATAGTGGCATCACGTACTCGGTTTCTCTGAAAGAAAGACAGTTTCTTTTCCAGTTGAGCTGTGAGACTCTGGCTTTAAAACAAACCCCACAGGAGGTTGAAATATGAGTTTCTGATATCCCCAGAGTTGCAACTAAAATAAGCACACAAGAGGCTAATTACATGTTCTAAGTACAGAGAGCTGGCCAGTGAGGATCCTGCCTGGGGTAGGATGGTGGGGAGGCCGGGAGGGGGACCAGGAAGAAGTCTGGAGACTTCGTGAGGGAACAGTATTTAAACGTTGAGCAAAAACATTATTAACTATGTTAACCAGAGAGGCAGCCACAACCTAAATGGAGAAGTTAACAATTGCACCTGTTAAAATTACACATTTCCCTGTTTACTCTCTAACTCTGCCCCAATGGTACAATGAACTGCACTTATGATCATGTTTCATTTTCAACTGTACATCTAATCAGTAATAGCATATTAATATTAATATATTAATATTAATGTATATATTACTGCTAATAAATATATATACGCTATTGCCACACATATTATATCATTTTCAAATGTTCATGTGTAGATGGCCAAAGACAATATAATATAATATAAGACAGTAATTGTGAAAAACAGTGAGAAATTTAATGTAGAGATTACTTGAATGGGAGTTACAGAAGGTCTGTGACAAGTTCTCCTAACAAGAAACGTTTGCATTTGTGAGGAACACCTTGCATGAAATGAAAGCCCGGGAGGCGAAAGAACTGCCTGCAATTCTGATTTTAGTTCCAAACGCGTCTTTACCACTTCTGCCCAAGTCATTAGCTAGGCATACAGTGTGGTTTCTAAGTAAGCCATTTAAAAGACGGAAATAAGAATTTTACAAAGGAGCAAATGCATCAATATCTTTATATCACAATGTAAGTCAAGGAGAGGGGGGAGAGGTGTTGTTTTAAACAATCCTCAGAAGAAATAACTAAGCAAAAGAAATACTAAACTTAGAGTTGTAAACAATCAATTAATGAAAATGTCTGTCAACCAACTATTTCAAGAAATATTGATTGCAACTTTTCAAATTTGACCACAAATAAGTCTACGGGTCCAAGAAATTCCATAGCGCACAAGAGCCACACCCTGACCGACTTAGCTGACTGCCACGGTGGTACAAGAGCAGGGACAGAGAGGAAACTCTTGAAAGCAGCAGGAGCAAGACGACTCACCAAGGTTTCTACTCCTGTAAAGAGTTACGGTCTCAGAAACACACTGGGGTTGCTGTGAGACAGAATCAACTCATGGAAGTGAGATTTATCTTGGAATACAGAAATTCACCATGGTTTGAAGCAGAGTCAACAACTAATAATAATTTAATATTAGGAGATGCCCAGGGCTAGGAAGGTGGGGGAGAGATTTGTTCTGTGTAGACATTGCAACACATTAGTGAATTCAGCAGAGAAGTGAAATTCCACAATTGGAACAGTGGTGTCTGAATAGAATAATAGAGAATAGAAGAATAGAGGAGGCATTTCTGACTTCTGCCTTGTGGCAATTAGCCTTGGACAGGTGTGAAATGGACTCTCCTCACTTGGGAAGTGAAAGGGGGTCAGAGATGGCCCCCTTGCTATTTCCTCAGAATTTTTGAGGTTACCTCATATATGGTTGACTAACTCTGTACTTGAAGTTTAAAGGCAAGCATTTTGTCAAGTTAGTATTTTATTTATGGTTTTCTTATTTAAAATAGTCTATGATATTACTGAATAGTTTAAAATGAGTTATTCACATAGTAGAAACGTTAGAATTTTTAAATCTTCTTGGAATAGAACTTTTTCTTTGAAACAAAAAAATCTATTGTCCAACTTTGATATCCTGGGCTTCCATAGAAATTGCTCAAGAGGGGCTGAGCACTGGTGGCGTAGTGGTTGTGCACGGGACTGTGGCCCATTGGGATGGAGGTTCAATTCCAGCAGCGGCTCCACAGGAGCAAAGGCTGGGCCTCCTACTCCCACTACCAGAGGGCAGTGATGCCAAAAACAAACAAACAAAAAAGAAATTGCTCAAGAACACATGGTAAATAGCAGATTGCCTATATAATGATTCTATAACCAACATATGATCAAGAGCACAGATTAGAACAGATTATCCTGTCATTGTGTACTATGGTCTCTTTAATTAGAAGACTCTCTTACCAATGTGCAACTCACCTTCATCATGACACTCAGTGCATATTTTTGATCTTCCCGCTTTGCTGTAGCTTTTGCCTCTATGGTTTTCCTTGCTGTCTCTTGTGCTCTTAAAATAGATTTTTCTCTTATTCTTTGCATCATCTCTTTGTCAACTAAAACATGAAAAATATCACCCTATCAGGATTATGAAAAATTTGTTATTGGGAAAAAAATAAACTACTTAAATGTCTCATCAAAGATTTTGTCTCAACTTTACCTGGAGGAATGAGATTACTTCTCTGATGTAAAATAATCAAGAAGGTAACATAAAAAGGTAAGCAAGTTAGTGTAATATTATGAATTGTGGGAGAATAAAAAATTATGGAAAGATGGGGGGACAAGAGAAAACTAGGGCTGATGAAAGTTTGAGAAAAGAACAGAGTAAAAAAAAGTAGGAAAAAAAGAACAGAATAAAAGGGGGCAGGGATAATGAGAGCAAGAGAAAGGGAGAGGGAAGATGAGAGGAAGCAGAGGGGAATGATGAATGAGAGGATAGAATACATTTGTCCTTCCTGTCAGTTGAGAAGTAAATCTTCATGGTGGGGTCTCTTCAAAGAGAAGATGAGCGTAGGATACCATCTATAATCAATCACCTGAGTATAAGGTGGCAGTGCCACCCTTAGGAAAAGTGATTAGGAACTTTAGTACTCATAATCATTTTGAAAGTCAATGACTATATTACAACCCATGATCCATTAGTGGGTCAATAGTCTTAGGGAAAAAGAGCAGATTCTCAGGAAATGGACCTGGTCTTTGCAGAGGAAAAAAGAAAGAATTGCTGAGGAAATTTAGACCCAAAGGAAGAAGTTCAACCAAGCCCTAGCTAGGGAGGGATTTATAAATCTTTTTTTGTGCTGCAAACTCCTGGGAAATCCAGTGAAGATTTTTTGGACCCTTTCAAATAATTTTTTTTCAAATAAATTTTAAATACATAAACTAAAATACAAAAAAGTATTTATGTTAAAATATACTTATAAAATATTTTTAAGTAACTAGTGATAGACTATATGTGCTTTATTATGAACACATTAAATAATATACAGCAAATCAACAAATAGTATCATTTCAAAGTAGTGGAGTATATAAAAGGCAGAAATATCTGTAATAATGAAATATTTATAGTTTCTGTTGATACTATTGATACCTTTTTTCAATATTGATATTTTTTATTTAGACTCACAATCAAAGGAAATACTAAATCTCAGATGTTGGTGGGCTTGTAAACATGTACAATCACTATGGAAGGCAATATGGCACTACCTAAACCAACTGGGAATAGAAATTCCATATGACCCAGCAATACCAATACTGGACATACACCCAAAGAGGTCAGTAACAGACCATGATCGGATATATGCTCTCCCATGTTCACTGTAGCACAATTTACAATAGCAAGAAGCTAGAACCAGCCCAAACATCAATTTCCTCATCATATATAAGTATATATACATGCCTGTACTTAGATCTCTATGAATGGCCTTTACCTCCTTGTGCTTTCCTATATCTCCTTTTACTTTCTTCTTGTCACACTATCATGTTCAACCTTCATTTGGGTTTCAGTATGTCCTCACAGTTACATTGTCCTTAATTAAGCCTAACAGGCCTCCTACACCCTTCTCACCATTGATTTTAGATCACTTGTTCCCTTGTCCATAGGTTTGCAAATTAAGGTAGCAGATGGACATTTAGCTCTACTCAAGTACTTCCTCAATGAGAAAACACTTTGTTCTATTAAACCGGCATTCCATGATGCTTACTGTCCTGACACAATTGCTGAAGATAAAGCAGGTGCATAAGCAAATGTGGTAAAGAAAGACGATGGTGCCTGGCTGTAAAAAATATATAGCTTGTGAAAAAGATGTATGAGCCAATAAAATTGATTTTTAATTAAATGTGTATATATGTATATATATATATCACCTGGAGTCTTAAAGACTTGAAGGTAAACAAGCGCCATCTAGCTGAAAAGCAACAAAGTCCACATGTAAAAAGCACACTAGCCTGTGTGATCATAAGGTGTTGACAGGATTAGGTTATTAGGCATTAAAGACCCCAAACAAAAAAGTCCTATCATTGTGAATGAGGGGGAGAGTGGAGTGGAGCCCCAAAGCCTATCTGTAGGCAATTGGAAATTGCTGTACAAAAGGGGTGCAGGGAGGAGATGAGCCAGTTAGGGTGCAGTATAGCATCAATGAAAGATACAAATTTCCTCTCGTTCTTTAAGGCTTCCTCACCCCTATACAAATCTGGCTGGACCACAGCATGTACATAGGTACATATAAGAGCTGGAAACACAGGGAATCCAGGACAGATAAATCCCTCAGGACCAATATTGAGAGTAGTGATACCTGGAGCGGAAAGTGGGGGAAAAGAGGGGAAAACAATCACAATAATCTATCTATAACCCCCTCCCAAGGGGATGGACAACAGAAAAGTGGGTGAAGAGAGACATTGGACTGTTTAAGACATGAAAAAATAATAATTTTATAAAAACATAAAAAATGATTTATAAATTATCAAGGGTTATGGGGGGGAGGGAGGATGAGAAGCTGATACCAAGGGTTCAGGTAGAAGGAAAATGTTTTGAAAGTGATGATGGCAACAGACATACAAATGTGCTTGACATGAAGGATGGATGGATGGATGGATGGATGGATGGATGGATGGATGGATGGTGATGAGAGTTCTAAGAACCCCCAATAAAATGATTACAAAAATGGAATGTTACTAAGCAGTACAAATTACTAATTTTATTAAATAGCAACTGTGATAGTTTGTGTGGGCTAGAGAAACAAATTCATAAGGTAAGTCACCTCCACCGGGAAAATATGACCAGATTTCTCAGAATTCTTAGGAGAAAGCCATGCCCAGAGGTCTCCTGGACTATCTCTAGATTGACAGGTTAGACTCTACCCCTACACTCCCAATCCTCAAACTGACATCAGATTATGGACTGCCACAGCAACCTTTTTAATGGCTTTATTAAAATATAATCGACATATACATTCAACTGTACATAAAGAAAGTGTAAAATTTGATGAATTTCAGCATATGCCCATGAACCCACCATGTGAAATTACCATGCTTACTAGTAAGGCATTAATCTTTTTTTTTCTGGGGGGGGGGGGGGGGCGCCACATCACTGCCCTCTGGTGGTCGTGGGAGCTACCCAGCCTTGCTGCGCTGGATTTGAAGCACCAAGCCAGTGGGCCGCAGTCCCGCACTCAACCACTATGCCACCGGGGATCAGCTATTTCCTATTTCTAGAATCAGAAATAAACTTCCTTTCTAAAAAAATGTGATGAAACACCTCATGTCATGGATAGACCTGGAATCCACTATGCTGACTGAAATTGGCCGATCACAAAAGGGTAAATATAGTATGAGATCACTATTATAAAAATAAACACCAAGGCAAAAGCAGGTTTCTGTGTTCACGTCATCTAATTGTATATTCCAGGTTCCCAGGTAATGAGATAGTGTGCCTGGCTAGAGCTCATGAACTGTGTACCACCATTTATTAGTACATTTTAAAAATTACTTCCACAAGGGAGGCCTCATCTCAGTTGGGTCAATTTTCCATGATGCAGAGAGAGGGAAAAAACCAATCAGTTTCTACCATAAAACATTATTTGATGGTCACTCTAAATTAACAGACATTCCTACAAGAGTGATGAGTGAGTATTACTGGGATCCTGAGTCAAGAGGTGGCGGGTGGAGGGCATGTCCGTCCTGAGAAGGTCACTATGCTTCAGTCAGTGGGCAAAGGGGGTGAGGCAGCATACTAATGGAAAGAACACTCATCGTTAAGTATGCAGGCCACCAATGGGAGAATAAGCTCAGTATCAAGCCCCTAACTGAACACTCTTGACCTAATTTGTATTCAATCCTAATGACACATATCATATACTACTGACAACCAGGACTTTAGACTGTCCTTTCAATGTACACAAAAACCTTCATAGACCACACCAGAAGGATCTGATTTGGAATTCCCACTTAGTGAATTGGACTTTTCTGCTTTGTTTTCAGATGAAGTTTTTCTGTTTCATTCTGTCATGGTTGGGTCACTTGTCTTGATTTTTTTATGTTTAATCTGTATATGAAACCCATATTAGGCAAACCAAAGAGACAACAACCGGAGTATAAGATTCAAAGGGACATGGCAGGGAAGGCTGGTGGAAAACAGGGCGCGAACAATGAAATGTGGATGAAATGTCCTGGAATTATGATTGAACTATTGAAATGTACATATGAATTATATGCTGATAAAACTTAAATAAATTATTTTTTTAATCTCAGAAGCAAGTAAGCATGAGTTATTTACTCATTCAAGATCTTGACTAAAAATTATAACTGGAGTAAGTCTAAGTATAGAAATAAGTCTAAAAAAAGAAAAGAAATAAGTCTAGCCATCTCTCTGATTCTCTTAGTTAATAAATAAGCACAGGATGACAGACCAGAAATAATAGAAATAATCAGAAGAACATCAACTTTCCAAATTGAATATTCCATGCTTAAAGAAAATTAAAATAAATAAGAAAATTAATAAATATCTTCAGGAAAAGATGGAACAATTATGTTTTATTAGGCAGGGTGAAGGGCGATGTCAGACAGTGTAAGACCTAACAAAATAATAATTTATAAGTTATCAGGGGTTCATGAGGTATGAGGGGTTGGAGGGAAGGAGTAAAATGAGGAGCTGATACCAACGGCTCAAGTAGAAAGCAAATGGTTTGAGAATGATGATGGCAACAAATGTACAAACATGTGTGACACAATGGCTATATGTGTTGGTTGTGGTAAGAGGTGTAGGAGTCCCCAATAAAATGATTGAAAAAAAAAAGAATTAGGCAGATAGTTTGGGGCTGTGCTGGACCTAGCATTCTGGAAGTGAGTTTGTAAAAAACAAGATGAGGGCTGAACCCTGGTGGCATAGTGGTTGTGCACCGGACTGCGGCCCACTGGGTTGGAGGTTCAAATCCAGCAACAAGGCTGGGCCTCCTACTCCCACCACCAGAGGGCAATGATGCCCCCCAAACAAAAAACAAACCAAAAAAAAAACCCAAAAAACAAAAACAAGATGATTTGCTAACAGGTCATCTCCAGACCCGAAACTTGCAACCACAGCACAAAAAACCTCTCTTCCCTTTATCAGCCCACATGCTGTTAGCACATATCCTAAATATATGCCGTTAACGCAGTTCCAGATGTGACGTCCCTAATTTGTTGGGTTGCAGAACTCACCTGGGAGTTTTCCCTTGCCTTAATAAAGCCTTTCTGTACTTTTCATTCCTGACTGAATCTTGTCTCCTTATTGTGCCTACACCTCCATTTCTCAGATAGGTTCAGGATATAGACTGAAATTCCACTATATACAGACTGTACGGTCTGCAGAACGTAAAATACTACCTGGTTCTTTAAGAAAGAAAAAATATTGCCAATCTCTGACTTAAACAACTAACAATTGGAAAAACGGATGATATAACCACAAAAGAGGAGGATCAAGCAGCTTTTCAATGAAAACAGACCACATATAACAAAGAGCAAGACCATTATTAGGACGGGAAAAAATCTTCCCCGTTACTGGATAAGGTGGCCACCAAGTTAAAGATAGAATTTAACATCGTATTTCATGTTAGAAAATATATTGTGGGGAAAAGAGCATTACGTTCTGATATAATCCTTCCTAAATGTTTATGGACAAGACATTTCCTGGGAAAAAACTGCTGGCCACAGGGAAAATCATACACAAATCACACAGAGATTTCCAAACGTGGCTGAGATTTTTTTCTCTATTTATCTTAAAATAAATTGTTGCAATAGATAATGTTTTGGGTTTTTTCTCAATTCAAAATAAAGCCTATCAAAAGTGGAAAGACATGTGGGAGTGGAGGTACAGACTTTATCCTAGGGCACTAAAACTTCAGAGTAACGTAACCATATGCAGCAAGTCATGACAGAGGTCTACCAGGCTCCTACCTCCCACCCCCAGCCCTGGAAGTATGTACTACGGAGGACAAGACTAAACCTACAGATTGGGGAGAAAGGCCACAGAAGCAAACCAGGAAGGAAAAAGAAAGTGAGAAACTAGACCCCATTCTGGCACACCAAGCCCTGAGGACAACATACCTGCACAGAGTTGCTAAGGCACAGAGAGGACTGTAAGGCTGAGTACAACTGGAGGCATGTGCCCTGAGTGGAGCACACCAGGACAGAGGACAACACTGGGGATACACGGAGGGACGAGTCTGGTCTGACTCACCTACAGTAAGGCGAACCAAGAGGGGAACATAACAGATCAGCAATGGGAGCAAGGCCAAGCCACAAAGCTCCTGGGGAGGCCTCAAAATAGACTTTAGGCTAGGAGGGGCAGTGCCCAGAACCCCCAGGGCCAGTGAGAATTTAGTCATAAAGGTCAGTGTGCAGACCTGTAATTATGCATATATTTTCTTTTTTTTTCTCTTTTTCTTCTATCTTTTTGTGTTAGTCTGGGTAAACTAGGGAAACAAATCCACAAAAACTCATCTATGTATGAGAGTTTTATATACATATGGTAAGTGTACATTATGAAAACATCCCAACGCAGTGCTGTCCACGCCCATAAGTCCAGCATTAACTCATATTTCTGTCACCAATCTACAAAATCCTCCTCAATCTCATAAAACACACGCAATGACACTGACTGCAGGAGGAAAACCGAATCAGTGACTGGGTAAGCATCTCAGCACTGGCAGGAGTCTCCACATGGCTGCTCCAGCTCCCAGGGCTGCATCTGGTTAGGTCCATGTGACTTCTTCTCAGGGATGTCTTGCAGGACATGAGCCTTGACAGCTGAAGTAGGGAAATCACTAAGGCAGTTGCACCCTGGATTGACCATCAGAAAGCAAGAGATCCGAAAACTAGAAAGGTGACGCTCACGGAGTCATTTATCTCTCTGCCCTTCAATTAATCCCACATGTTATTGGCCAGGTTGGCACAGTCAACCTTAACTATTTCACTTTTGGCTTCTTTTGTTTTGTGTCCATTTTTGTTGCTCTGCCTACCTATAGGCAAAGGAAGCAAACCTGAGGAGAAAGCAATGGGGCTGACAGTTCTAGAGGGACTTTGGGGGGAGGAGGCGGTGGAGGAAGGGGGCAGTGAGCAAAAACACAATAGAGAGGGGAACAACTAGGGAATTAAAATCAACAATAAGGAGGATGGAGAGATCCTTGTGGTGTTGGAGCAACAGCAATCTAGCTGAGAGGAATTACTAAGATGCAGAAGAAGGGTGGATGTGATGGTGGGAAAGGAAGAAGGTAAAAGGAAACAAGAGGAAAGATCTAAGAAACAAAGCTATGGCTACAGGTTTAAACATAAGTATGCACTTATGTAAATATATTACCATACTCGTATATAATTCAAGTTTTTATACAGTTTTTGTGTTAAAATTAAGTGCCTCAGCTGATATTTGGGTCAGTTTATACTTGAGTATATAGGTAATTCATAAAAAAGATACTGGCTTGGTGGGGAGGAGAGACCAGGGGAAGAGGGAAAAGGATGGAAAAGCCGATACTAGGGACTTAAGGGAAAAGGCGGACGATTGGAGAACAATAATAGAAGCGGATATGTGAGGGTGCTTGACACAGTATGCTTTTTTATAAATTGTGAGAAACAATATATGAGCCCCCAATAAAATGATTTAAAAATTAAGAAATTTTTAATTAAAAACGTTTTGAAAAAAAAAGATATTGGCATGGGTACATGTTTTTATATGGTAATACATTGAGGAAGTGGACAGACTTTGGGTCTCTGCTCACGCCTTCCCTCAATGCAAGAACACTTTGTCCTAACAACCTAGCATTCTGTGATGTTCACTCTCCAGACACAATCCCTGAAGACAAAGTGGGTGCATAAGCAATTGTGGTGAATAAAGTTGATGGTGCCTGGCTATCAAAAGATAAGAATGACCAGGGTCTTAAAGTCTTGAAACTAAACAAGTTGTCACTAGCAAAAAAGCAACAAGCCTATGTGATTGTGAGGTGTCGGCAGGTTCAGGTAACAGGCATTGATGACCCAAATCAAACCAAAAAACACATTGTTGAGAACGATGTCGGAGAAGAGACCCCAAACACATCTCTAGCCAATAGGAAATCCCCTCACAGAAGGGTCACAAGGGAGGAGTCAATCAGGGTGAAGTATAGCACCCATGAAACACACAATATTCCTCTGATTCTTTGAGGCTTTCTCACCCCCCAGGATCAAGACCCCAGTCCTACATTCCATTTCTGGCTAGACTGGAGCATGTACACTGTTACAGATAAGAGCTCAGGACACATGGGATCCAGGTTAAATTAACCCCTCAGAAACAGAAATGGGAGTAGTGATACCAGGAGAGGTAAAAGGTGGGAGAAGGGAGAACCGATCTCAATGATTCCATTCCCCGTCCCCTGGGGGATAAACAACAGAAATGTGGGTGAAGGGAGACAGACATATGTACAAATATACTTAATCCAACTGATGTATGGATTGTTTTAAGAGCTGTAATATCCCCCAATAAAATGAACTTTAAAAAATGTGGTAAGAAATGAAAGTTGTACCTATGTTGCCATCATCCTGTTCTAAACATTTACTTTCTATTTGGGCCCTTGGTATCAGTTCCTCTTTTTTCCACCATTCCCCCACCCTCCCACCCTGTGGGCCCTTGATAAATTATAAATTATTATTTTTATATCTTACATGTCTCAATATTCAGCCATACACAATGGTAACATACGGGAAGCAGTAACCCTAGGAAGGTATACACTCTTCAGAATCATCAACCATTTGAGATCAAAATTGCCCAGGGACTAAGTTCAGCAGGATTAGGAAAGACAGAGGAATGGGAATGGGAAAAGTAGGGAACCAACAAGTTGAGTGATGGTACATTGGGGGACTGTAATCAATGGCATGAAATGTGTACGTATTGTCGAATGGAAAATTGGTTTGCTCTGTAAATCTTCATCCAAGTCATTCCCCCCAAAAGTTTTAAAACAAGTAGATAACAATCCTACTGCCATGGAGTTGATTCTGACCCATAGCACCTGTCTTATTTGGCTGAAAACTGAGCCAGGGAAATGAGCTCAATTCCAACCCTGCCGGGTGACCAAAGTCTATAGTCTCAGGGATTCAAACTGGTAACCCTGGGGGCTTCTCGGTGATTTTGAGTTTTGCTTCACATATTTCTTCCACTCTACCTAGGACCTTCTCATTTCTTTCTGATTAAGTGTAAATTGGTAATGGTAACTGGCCAACATATAAGGTTTCTGAATCTTTAAGGAAGTAAACAGCCTCATCTTCCTCCTGTGGAACTTGAATATTTAAGTGTTTAATTACCTGACCTTGAGGTGAACCATTCAACACTTCCCAAAATCAGTCTTGAAGGCAAGATAAAGCACTAGAAAATAATGGTAACTAGAAAAGAGAGAAAACTACGACTAAAGCATTAGAGGGCAATTACTGAACCACAAGGCTGATCTTTGCAACAGACAAGAGTTGGAAGCTCAACTTTGGCTATATACTGTAATGCCTCAAAAACTTGTTTTTTTTTTGTGGGCATCACTGCTCTCGGTGGTGGGAGTAGAAGGCCCAGCCCCACTGCTGGAATTGAACCTCCGTCCCGGTGGGCTGCAGTCCCGCACACAACCACTACACCACCGGGGCTCAGCCCGAAAAACTTGTTTTATAACTACCTTAGTCCCACTCCCAGTAGCTGATTGGATGGTATAAGGCAGGGGTCCTCAAACTTTTTAAATGGGGAGTCAGTTCACTATACCTTAGACTGCTGGAGGACCAGACTATAGTTAAAAACAAAAACAAAAAAAACCTATGAACAAATTCACTGCAGGGCCGGGGTGAGTTGGCTGCTAAGCAGGACAACAGCGGTGGCAAAAACAGTCAGAGAGCTGGAAAAATGTCCTCAGCAGGCCAGATGTGGCCCGCAGGCCGTAGTTTGAGGACCCCTGGTATAGGGTGTAGCTCTGGCATCTGGGTTACCAATTCCACAGTGATTTTAACGTGTAGTGAGGACTTCGGAGTTATGTTACTAAAGTTCTAGTACTAGTTTTGTCACTGACTGTGTAAGTTTTGCCACTTACTCAACCCTCCAGGCCCTGGTGGCATCATCTGCAAAAATGAGTAACAATACTTAAATGATAATGTTGTGAGGATTAACAGATGAGCTGATACCTAAGACAAAGTGCTCAATAAAGGCCAAGGTCAGAGAGGGAAAGGGTGAGTGCCTCCTCTGGTGAAGATTCAGACCCAAGTCCTTTCCCACAGTTATCAATGTGTTCTGCTTTTTGAAAAATTCCATCGTTTTAATCTTTTAAGTGACAGCTCATTGAGGTCAGACTGGTGTGCCTTTTACAGTATTTCCAGGGGGCAATAATACAGTTGTTTGTTAAGAGAAGTTTTTAATAGGCTAAAACAGGAAACGCTCCACCCACAGAGCGTCTTTTCATAATGAACTTACCACCTGATAGGGACAGAGTCTCCCACCTGGCCGCTTCTTTTTTATACAAGGTAAAAACAATCGCATCATTCCCAATCTTGGCTTTGCTGCTCTCATCATCTATGGGAGCATAGAGAAATACCTCAAATAAAAACGGGGGGTGGTTGACCTATTCAGAAATGAGAGAAAGGGGATAAGTTAATGTAGTTACGTACTGGAAAAAATCCACACAAGAAATACACAAGCGGGCTGAGCCCTGGTGGCGTAGTGGTTGTGTGTGGGACTGCGGCCCACTGGGATGGAGGTTCAATTCCAGCTCCCAGGAGCAAAGGCTGGGCCTCCTACTCCCACCACCTGAGGGCAGTGATGCCCAAAATAAATAAATAAAACAAAACAAAACAAAAAATAAATACACGACCAAGAGGCGAAAACCCTCCTCTTAAAGGTCCACTAAATTTACTCCAGATCGTGACAAAGTACCCAGGGATGTAAGGGCGCTCCTGAAATCATCAAAGGGGCTTGGGGAGAGAGAAGGAGAATGAAAAATGAGGCGCTGACGCCAGCGGGCTCAAGGAGAAAGAAACCGTTTTGAGAATGATGAGGGCAACAAATGTACAAATGTACAAACGGATGTACGTAGGGATTGTGATAAGAGTTGTACGAGTCCCCAATAAAATGATTTTTAAAAAAAGATGTGACACTGTATGTAAAGAAGTGTTCGCCAAAATGGATCTATGTATGGATTGTGATAAGAGCTGTCAGAGCCCTCATTATAAGTTAAAAAAGGGGGTGGGGTGGGGAATCTTTCAACTGATGGCATCGGAAGAAGTGTGCGGCCGCGGCCCTTGGCAGGGCGGAGGGGGGAGCCGGCCCCGGCGCGCCGCGCCGCCGCGGCTCCGAGCACGGCCGCTCCGGGCCGGCGGCGCCCAAGGCGTCTACCTTCAGGTAGCGTTCCGTGCAGAACACGTCCGCGTCCCTGCTGCACACGCCGCGCAGCGGCAGCGACACGACGACCGTCGTCTCGGTCTGCTGCCAGCTGTAGCCGCGCACCTCCAGAGGCATCCCGGCCCCGAGGCGAGGCGAGGCGAGGCGCGGCGAGGTGCGCGGCCCCGGTCGCCAGGGCAGCCGGAGGCCCCGCCCCGCCGCGCCGCTTCCGCACCCGCATCCGGCCGCTCCCGCCGGCTCCCGGGACGCCCCGGAAGTGACGTTGGCCTTCCCCCGGCCCTGCCGCGTGAGCCACAGTCGAGGCTGGAGGCCCCGTCTTCTGCCCCGGGCAAAAGGGGGTGGCTGGAAAGGCCGTGATCAGACGGACGAGGCTTAGGGTGGGCCAGGGTCTGCCCCCTCGAGGAGCGGGCCCACCGCCCTGCGCGACCGCAGCCCTGGCCGTCGCTGCTCTTCAACGGAGCTCCCACGGTGTGCCGTCTCGGGGCTCGGCTCGGCGAGGTCGGGCCGAAAGCACGGCCTCGTGGCTCGCTCGGACTATGCGGGCCCTGCACCTCCTTTCAATTGTAAGACCGCCCAAAGCCCCCCGGAGCCGCAGTCAACTAGCACACAGCCGGGTGGACTTGGCAAGGTTGGAAGCTACTGTCTCTCCAGGGAAGAAGGGCCTAGGGGTCCACTTCCCTACTAAAAAACACAGGGAAATAATTCGATCGTAAATTCCAAGCACCTGTTTTAGGAAAGGTTTCAGTTTACAGTGGGAGTTCTCATCCATGTTGAGCCTTGACATAAATTCAGCTTCCATCTGACCACAAAGTGGCGGTGCCCTAACTGGAAACATGGGGAACCCGAGCAGATAAGCCCCTCAGGACCAATAATGAGAGTAGCAAGACCAAAGGGGGAAGGGGAAAGTGGGGGAGAAAAGAGAATCGATCACAATGATCTATATATAACTCCCTCCCAGAGGGACAGACAACTGAAAAGTGGGTGAAGAGCGATATCAGTCAGTGTGAGGTATGAAAGAAAATAAATTTATAAATTATCAAGGGTTCATGAGGGAGGGAGGATTGTGGAGGGAGGGAATGAGTAAGAAAAAAACCAAAACAATTTTTCCCTTAAGCAGAATGTGTTTGAAAGTAGATTACACTCTTCTTCCAAGGTTGCTCTTTGGGAGAAAAATAAGGCTATCTGCTTTTACTGTATCAGAAGGCCTATGGTCATTATGAGTTGTTACAGACTCAGCTACAGTGTTTTGGGCCCCAAATAAATCCTGATTGTGCTTGCTGTGGGCTGAGTCTTAGTTCAAAGTCACTGGTGGCTTTGTCAGGGATGAGGCTGTTCACTCCCTCAAAGATTAAACTTCTGGGGCTGAGCCCGGGTGTCGTCGTGGTTGTGCAACAGGACTGCGGCATGGACTTGGATGGAGGTTCAATTCCAGCTCACAGGAGCAAAGGCTGAGCCTCCTACTCCCACCACCAGAGGGCAGTGATGCCTAATAATAATAATAATAATAATAATAATAAAAGATTAAACATCTGGGAAACTTATAAAGTCACTATAGTGACCTAGTTGCTACACACCATGCTAACCACAAACTCAGCAGTTTGAACCCACCAGCTCCTGTAAAGATTTAGACTCAGAAACCCATCAGGGAAGTTCTCTTCTGTCCTACAGTCACTCTGAGTCAGAATCAACTAGTTCCACAGTGAGTGAATGAATGAATTGGAATCATTTTCATGGAAGTAAGTTTGGTGTTGTTATTGTTTAGTCCACCCAGGGAGGGGCATTGTGCCTTCTCTCCCCAGTCTTTCCTGGATGTGCCCTTAATAGAAATTGTTTGGGGTATCAGGCCACATGGTCAGAGGGCCTCAGCGTCAACCCTGTACATTTTTCTAATCTACAATAGTGTATGCATCCCAATTTTAGCTCCTTTCCTCACTTGGATATCTGTCTGACCATAAGTTGATTGCCCACGAATCATGGTTTTGTGAGGATTTCCTTTGTTTTCCATGTTTTATAAGTACTGCGCACTAACCGATTGCTCCACTTGAGCTTCTGTTTTCCATGTTTTATAATTAGCTATATCCTTATGAATCCTTTGACAAAATTTTGGCCTCAAGCTGATAGTCTCCCTCAGCCAGATGGTTTTTGTCCTATCCATGTCTTGTTTAAAACTTAGGGGGTGTCATAAATTATTTTGAATTAGAAGTCTTTTATCCCCACAACAGATGCACACATGGGTCACTATGAATTTCAGTTTCAACTTAGAAAGGGTTAAGTTGAGAACTGGGGAGAAATGACTGACACATGACAAATGATTTATCTTAGTGCAAATAAGCACCAAGATAGAATGGACTTACGCAGATATGTTAGACAGTTATTCAAATACACTTTGAAGTATTACCTGGAAAGAGTTTTAAAACCATGTTATCTTAGCCTAAACTATATTCTTATTTAAGGAATCTGATCCCTACTTTTAAGCCCTTTGTCACAAAAATAGTATAATTAAACTGTTTACATACTAGCTCCTATGCCAATATTCTTTCTCCACAAGCTGCTTTCTGTGGATTCAGTGTATAAATTATTGGGGGGATAAAAGAAACAAAAACCCTGCCATCAAATGGCCCTGCTCCATGCTCACCTATATGAAGAGATCTCTGAAGATAGGAGTGCTGTAGCAAAGTGTGTTGGAAAAACTAGACAAAACTTTCTTTCAAAGAAACTATCTGAAAGAATGACATCTGAGGTCTTAAAATCTTGTCTTCAAACAAGCAGCCATCTAAGGTGAGGTATCAAGTAAGTCCACATGGAAAAGCACACCATCCTCTGTGATCTAAGGATTGTATACGAAATCTAAATCTGAAGATGGTAATGATACCAGAGCTTAAATTGTGAACACCCAATTTGCAGTGGAAGCTCAAATCATTTGCAAGGTCCCCACATGGATTAAGCCTTCAGTGAATCCCTTCTGGTGAAGTGAATAGTCTTGTTATCAGACAGAGAACATTATAAAGTCAGTTATGGTAGATTTAGTTAGGTCAAACTGATATCGATTTATCTTCCTTTTGACACATTTTAAAGTTGTTACAGTTTTTTAAAAAGTTGAAGAGAAAATACATGACGTGGATTAAGTCTCCAGGAAATTTCCTCTGACATAGACCAGGATATGAATAGCCTGGCTATCATATATCATAGGAAAGTGAATTATTGCAGATGTATCTTCTCATTTACATCCCCCGTTTAAGCCACATACAAATTTTTTTTTAAAAAGAAACTACATAAGGCAGCGGTTCTCAACCTGTGGGTCAAGATCTCTTTGGAGATCCAATGACCCTTTCACAGGGGTCACCTGATTCATAACAGTAGCAAAATTACAGTTATGAAGCAGTAATGAAAATAATTTTATGGCTGGGGAGTCATCACCACATGAGGAACGTATTAAAGGGTCGCGGCATGAGGAAGGTTGAGAAGCACTGACTTACGGTTTCTGAGATTGTAACTGTTTAAGGGAGTAGAGGGCCCTGTCTGCTCCTGTCACCAGGAGCAACTGATGATTTTGAACTATTGCCATTTTGAATTGTATGTCACCAGGGCTCTTTTGCAAAAGGCAGGGCTTATGTATTCCTATGCCATTAAAAAGAAAATGGAAAACTTGTCAAGTTTTATTGCTGAATCACTACACTAACGGTTACCAATATAAAGTATCACTACTTTTAATACATTATTTCTTTGTGATTTATGTGCTTAAGATTTGCCAAGCCTTGATATTAAATCAAGGTTTCCTAAGCCTTGAAATTAAATCTCACTTTTCATTTCTTGCTGTTTTCGAAGGCAACAGCAACAACAAAAGCCTCTAGTCTAACAACTTGATAGATAGCAAAGGTGACTTTATAACTAAGTGAAGGAAAGCAAAGAAAATAGTGACTGTTGGGGCCTGAGCCCCAGTGGCGTAGTGGTTGTGCGCGGGACTGCGGCCCACTGGGACGGAGGTTCAATTCCAGCAGTGGGGCTGAGGCTCCTATTCCCACCACCGGAGAGCAGTGATGCTCCCCCCGCCCCCCCCAAAAAAAAAAGAAAATAGTGACTGTTGAATACAATGATTCTAGAAATGGTTAAAATATGGCAGGAAATAGGGACCGGTCCCATTCCCAACTACGTGGACAGCTGCCCTTCCTGTCAGAAGAATTCACTTCAGAGGACAGCACTGAAGCTGCAGGTCAGGGAGAAAGACATGGCTGATCGGAGCACATGGGAGCACAGGAAGGGGGAGGAAGAGGGAGTGGAGCACGTGCTGGCCCAACAAGCCTTGAGGTCGATATCCCCGCTCAGAGCAGCCCATGCACAGAGAGGACCTTTCGTCTACAAGTCACAACATCCCGCACTGACCCAGAGCCCTCCAGGGGACAGCATTCAACACAATGTGGGAATTGCACCCATCTGCTCCAGCACACTGAGGCAAATATGAAGATCATGCAACAGAGCAGCAAGGGGAGTAGAGAAAGAACATTCCAGTGAGTACCAAAAATAGATCTTGGGACCAGGACGTAGCTCCCCATCAGACTCCACTAGAAAACACTCCTAAAGGTCAACAAACAGACATTGAAATATTACAGGCTTTTCTCTTTTTTGTCATTGGTTTGTTGTGGTTGTTTTGTTTTGTTGCTATGTTTTGCTCTTTCTTCCAGGAAAGGAAGTTGTGTTAACAAATCCAGGGACAAGGGAACAATTAATGAGCCAAGATTGTTGATGAGGAGGGTATAAGAGGCCTGGTATAGATTGACCAAGGGTATGTAACCTAGAGAAATTCCTGAAACCCAAATGAAGGTTGAGCATGACAGTGGAACAAGAGGAAAGTAAAAGGAAATAGAGGAAAGAACTAGCAGGCAAATGGCATTTATAGAGGTCTAAATACAGGCATGTAAATATATTTATATATGATGATGGGGAAACAGACCTATGTGCATATATTTATAGGTTTAGCATTAAGGTAGCAGATGGACATTGGGCCTCTACTCAAATACTTCCTCAATAAACTGGCATTCCTTGATGCTCACATTCCCGACAGTGGCTGAAGACAAAGCAGGAACATAAGCAAATGTGGTGAAGAAAGCTGATGGTGCCCAACTATGAAAAGATATAGCATCTAGGGTCTTGACGGCTTGAAGATAAACAAGCAGCCATCTAGCTGAGAAGCAACAAAGTCTCCATGGAAGAAGCACACTAGCCTGTGTGATCACAAGATGTTGATTGGATCAGGTATCAGGCATTAAAGGACAAAAAACATATCGTAGTGAATGAGGGGGAGTGCAGATTGGGGACCCAAAGCCCATTTGTAGGCAACTTAACATTCCCTTACAGAAGGTTGCAGGGAGGAGAAGAGCCAAAGTGCATTGTAGGAATGATGAAACAAACAACTTTCTTCTAGTTCTTAAATGCTTCTCCACCCCCACCCCCAGCATGATCCCAATTCTACTTTGTAAATCTGGCTAGACCAGAGAAAGTACACTGCTGCAGATAGAAACTGGAAACAGGAAATCCAGGACAGATGGACCCCTCAGGACAAATGGTGAGAGCAGCAATAACGGGAGGGTGGAGGGAAGGTGGGATAGAAAGGGGTAACCAATCACAAGGATCTACATATAGCCCTGGAGAACAGACAACAGAAAAGTGGGTGAGGGGAGACATCGGATAGTGTAAAGATGACAAAATAATAATAAATTATCAAGGGTTCATGTAGGGGAGGGAAGGGTAAAATGAAGAGCTGATACCAAGGGACCAAATAGAAAGAAAATATTTTGAAACTGATGTCAAAGAATGTACAAATGTGCTTGACACAATGTATGTATGTGTGTATTGTGATAAGAGTTGTACAAGCTACCAATAAAAGGACTTTTAATTGGCAAAATAAGATTAGGTCTTTGTATCCATATAGATCCCAACAGAAAACCAATCAAATTAATTAAAAGTCTGAAACAAAAAAAAAATCTGTATGATCTTAGGAATTTTTTTTTAGTGACATTCCATACATCATTTGTATCAAGCATATTTGTATACATATTGCCATCTTCATTTCCAAATATTTTCTACTTGAACCCTTGGTATAAGCTCCTCTTTCCCCCTCCTTTTTTTCATATAAATCATTTTATTGGGGGCTCATACATCTCCCATCACGATCAATACATACGTCAATTGTATGCAGACCACATCTGCACACTTGTTGCCACCATCACTCTGGAGGAAATAATTTCTTAAATATGACATAAAAGCACCTACCATGTGTCTGGATGGAGTCTGGTGGGCTAATTGAAGGGCTCCCCTTCAAAGCTGAAAACTGGCCAGGCCAAATGGAGCCAAAATGGGACAACCTGGCTCAGGAAGTGAAATCTCGAGTTTGGGTACACAGAGCACCACAAGAAGCTGACAGTTTTTGGAACAGTTTGCAACACCTGCCACCTTGGCAGATGGTTTCCACACTCCCAGTCTGTCACAAGCAACGCGATCAATAATTACTTAACGCTCTTAGACATTTTCAAATATTCAGTTTATTCACTGCAAACACACATCAAAACAATCCAATAATTCTTCCCCCCCCCCCCTGCATCACTGCCCTGGTGGGAGTAGGAAGCCCAGCCTTGATCCTGGAGAGATGCTGCTGGATTTGAACTGCCAACCCTGTGGGCCGCAGTCCCGCACACAACCACTGTGCCACTGGGGCTCAGCTCCAATAATTCTTAACATCAATTAAATAACAGAATATGAGAACAGGAATATCAGGAAAACACAGTAACAGTACTCTTCACACATTATTATTAGTCTAATATCATAGTCCCAATAAGCATTGCCTTCATTGATGCACTCACAAGGATAAAGTTGGAGAACTGGAGTTGTTGAAATTCCTGGATCCAAGTTCTCTAAAAAGTCCAGTCCTAATCTGTGTTTATATAATACATTTGGTTGATTCTTTGACATAATTGGAACTTCAGTAGCCTCTCGTCCATCCTTATCAGGGTTCCCCACATTTTTGTGGTTGCCTCTCCTGACCATCTGCTAGTTCTGGCTTCCCGTCTCTTTGGAGTGGGTTAAAGTGTCACTTTTTTCCTTCTTCTTCAAAAAATGAAGTTTCTTATGCTGCTTTCTATAATGTGGCTCAATCATCTTGCAGGGAAGTTCTATGATGCTCTCATCACAGGCACCTTTGGAAAAAAAATCCTTACACTGACCATCAGGTGCAACTCCTCCGACTTGCCCTGTTAGGTCACGGAATCTTGCCTGGGAGCTCTTTTGCTACAATAAAGGTGTCCTTGTATTTCCCTTCCTTCCATCCAACTCTGGTCTCATTCAGTGCCTCAGTTTACCTTATAGTTGATGCTGAAGACCTGGGAAGAGAGAAGAGGTTCTGACACAACCTTACCTTGTTCTGGACGAGTGTGGTGCTCTCCCCCTCTCCTCTGTCAACAAATCCTGACTCGACAAGACTTTGGTTAGTACTCTGTCACCTGTCCTGTGTCTGTGTCTGGTGTCAGTGTTTTTTTTTTCACCCTGGCTATAGCAGATCCACTCAGAGTACAGAGGACCAGCAAACTCAAATGGGAAATTAGTGTTCCTGAAAGGGGTGCCAAGGATGGGGTTTATACTTCCATCCTAGTAGCAGTTCCTTGTACCTGTAGTGTGGTCCCACTCCTATGTGGCCTTTTATCTCTGTGTTTATTTCCTAGGGTTGCTGTTGATAACAGAACTATTGGTTCTACATCTGGCAGTCACTGAGCTGTCAGACTGGACTAAGTTGTGAAAGTAATTTTTGACCCTTTCCTACTTGTTTGTGTGCTTAGTGTTTTTAGCTCTGCAGTGCCTTCTCTTAAATATTCTACTTCCCCTTTTCTTACCCTGAATGAAGGCCTCTGATCAACTCCTATCTATCAGCCACAGACTAGATTTCCTTCCTCGACTTCCATTGTGCCACTCTTTGTTCCAAGATCCCGGTCTGCCAGACAAGTCACAGATCTGTGGTGCCAGGGAACCTTTCCATTTCTGAGAGTTCAGGATGTCCCTGGATATCTGACTTTGTTCTGGATGCCCCCCTGGTGTTAGCAGACCCTCCTCTCACTCCAGATGTGGATAGAGAACTCAGGGATGCCTTGCTTTCATATCCGTGCTTCCACAGTTTGAGAGACAATGGGAAGCCAACAATCCAAGCCCCCTATGGACAGTGCTTTGGGGTTTTTGCTGGCCAACTTTCTCAATTCGGTTTGGTCCCTGACTGCCATCCAAAGGGCCTGGTCTTTTTCTGTAATCAAGTTTGTCTCAATTGCTAATTGGACAATGACCTGCGCTAGCCAGAAAATGGCACTTTTAATTTCAATATCCCCCAAGATCTTGATAGTTTCTGCTAGTGAGCTCACAAATGGTCGGAAGTCCTGTATGCTCAGACTTTCTTTTTCCTATGCTCCCGCCTCACTCTTAGCACCTCTTGCCAGCCCATGCAAGTGCTCTTGGCCCAAGCACTGGCACCCTCACTCCCAAAGGCTGAGGTGACTACGCCCCCAACACCTGTCCCCTTCCTGGAGCTGAACCCATCAGACTCCCTGGAGTTTTTCTCCCTGCTTCTCAGTCCCCTTCTAGTCAGCCTTTTCTGAGGCAACAGCTGTAGCCTCCCAAAGCCCCCAACTGCTGTCAACTCTCCCTTTGTCATATCCCACTGCCAGTCACACCCATTCCCACCATACCCATTTCTGTCCACTCTGCGAGGTTATGGGAGCAGAAGAGCAGGTCAGGTCTGCACCCCTCCAAGACAGAAGCGACTGGGTGTTTTTTCACAGGACCATATCACCTTTAGCACGGCGTTCCAATACCTTATTAAGGCTATGACCTCACTTGACATCATATTTCCATAGTAATGGCCTCCACCCTGACCCCAGACAAGCTGAAACATGTCCTGACGTCCACTCAACAACAAGCAGATCAGGTCCATTTGACTGACACTACCATACTAGTGGGCCCCCAGGCTGTCCCAAGTTAGGAACCAGGATGAACCTACCAGATAGACCCCCCCCTACCCCAATGAGACGGGAAGGCAGGGCTCATAGGGACTGTA
The DNA here is from genome assembly GCA_004026705.1 of Nesogale talazaci. Lineage (NCBI taxonomy): Eukaryota > Metazoa > Chordata > Mammalia > Afrosoricida > Tenrecidae > Nesogale > Nesogale talazaci. The sequence goes on from PVJH01009955.1 coordinate 73,082, forward strand.
TGATACAACGCTTGCTGGCAGGCTTGCAGGATACTTCGCACAAGGCAATAAATTTCTATAAAATGTGGGAAATCACACAACACACATGTGAAAGTCCAACTGCTTTTCTTACCCACTTGACTGAAGTCTTAACCCAATATACTAGGGTATATCCTACCTCCCCGGCCACATAGTCAGACCCTGACATTAAAAAGAAACTAAAAAGACTAAGGATAGCTCTCAGACTCCTATCCTTGACCTGGTGAACGTGGCATTTAAAGGTTTCTTTTCTTTTTTTTAATAGTAAAAAGCTTTAATAACAGACAATATGATTTTATAGGCAACCAACTAGTAGATTAATGAACCAATTTAATGTTCTTTACTTAAAACTAATATTCCAGTCAACAAAGATGAACCCAAAATGCATCCTCTCATACTGACCAACATAAATAGTACAAATGAAGTCAACTATGTACTCCAATAGTGTGCTGTGTTGTATGTCACTAAAACAAGTCCTCCCCCGCCCCGAGTCCTGGGCCTCTGGCAAACATAGATAAATGATTGTGCACTGTGTGATGATACCATTAGGTGAGAGAACTTTGGTTCATGCAGTCAGCTGCCACGGAAGTTGCACTTGAAACCCGCAGCCCTGGCACCAAAAGTCAGCCAGTCAGTGGTGGTGGCTCGTGGCATCAACCGTGCTCCTTCCACAACATCAGGTGAATACTGTGGTCAGATATGCTGGTGGCAAAGACCAGGCCCGCATCATTGTGCCCATCCAGTCCATTCAGCCAGGATGCTTTGCCTGCCAGAAAGCTTGAGCCTCTCTTTGATTTCCTATACTCTGGCAGAGGCCGGCGGCTAATCAGGGTCTCTGTCCACAAGTCCATGATGTACAGGAGTGATTGTCAAACAGCCCAGCAAAGCCAAGTTTGCAATCTCAGGCATCCTGATGACCCTGAGAATATCGTAACTGGCAAAGTCCCATTGGTAGATACCTAGGGCTGAACTACAGACAATGTATTTGCCATGAAAATGAAGTCTTGGCTGCAGGCATATACTTCTATCCTCAGAGACAGACAATGTCTTTAAGCACTTGCAGTTGATTTATCTCCCAATTGGCCAAATCTTAATCTCATATTTGACTGCACTTAGCAGGATGTAGTCTCCAGGTCTGTGCAAGAGAGACTTGACTTGACACTTCTGCAAAACCACCTTAGTGACCCATTCCGTGTGCCCGGTGAGTGAGTTCAGGCATGTCCCAGCAGATAAAGCCCACACTTTCACAGTGAAGTCTGCAGAGCCACTCACCAAGATATCCAGTTCATCATTGTAGTCCACACTAAACACAGCCCCCGTGTGTCCTCCTAAGTGCTGGGTCCTGGCTCCGGAACTCCATTTACAGCAGGCCACGGTGTTATTAAAAGAGCCTGTCACAAGCTTCTGCTCATCAAACTTGACCGCTGCACAAGTGTGGGTCTGGATGCCATATACGCACTGCCCTGTGCTCACATCCCATAGCTTTGCAGACTAGCCGTCTGACCCTGTACAGAGAAGTCCATCTTTGTAGTAAAGTGCATATGCTCTGACACTGTGTCCAATTAATGATGAGGTCTCAAATGCTTCATGGTCCTTGAGTTGCTTCATTCTCAAAATAGCCTTCAAACACACCTTCTTCCAGTGCAAAGCATCCTGAAGAGAATCATTTATCTGCCAGCCCAAATTTTACATGCAGTCTGCCACATCTCTGTACAGGCACTTATCACCTTATTCCACTGTTTAAAGAAGAGGCAGTGTGTGAGTAAAGTCTGAGAATTGAGCCATTTTAACAAATAAAAACTGAGTTCCGGGGGCTGAGCCCTGGTGGCGTAGTGGTTGTGTGCAGGACTGCGGTCCACTGGGTTGGAGGTTCAAATCCAGCAGCAAGGCTAGGCCTCCTTCTCCCACTACCAGAGGGCAGTGATGCCCCCAAAACAAAAACAAAAACTGAGCTCCGGGGGAAGGAGTTTGAGGAAGTCCCGCTTGAGGAAAGTCTCCAGGTTATTGGAGAAATGCCTGAGCTGGACTGCCCCACTCAGACTAATCAGGTGATCCAGAATTTCATCTTTCTGCAAGTCCATCAAGGAAAGAAATGTAACAGAAATATTATCAAGCCATGTCTCAAAGTCCTTTCTCTCCAAAGGTTATGGGCCCAGGGGCCCAGGATCTCACACCGGGCTCCCACCGACTGGGCGCGCTTGGGCTGCCAGAGGCTGACCAGAAGCCGGGTCCAACTGCAGCCATGGCGCCAGGACCTGGGCCGCCGCTCGGGTCTGGCTTCTTTTCTTTTCTTTTTTTCAATAATTTTATTAGGGGCTCTTAAAGCGCTCATAACATTCAATACATAATTTGTATTAAGCCTATTTGTATACATGTCATCATATTCATTTCCAAATATCTTCTACTTGAATCCTTGGTATAAGCTCCTCTTTCCCCCTCCTTTTTTTTTCTACTGTAATTTCTTAACTTTTTTTTTATTTTATTGGGGGCTCTTACAGCTGATACAACATTCAGTACACCATTTGTATCAAGCACATTTGCACACATATTGCCACATACATTTCCAAACATTTTCCACTTGAGCCCTTGGTACAAGCTCCTCTTTAAAAGAAAAAAAACTCTCCTCTTTCCCCTCCCCCCCTTTTTATTTAATGAATCATTTTATTGGGGGCCCATACAATGCCCATCACAATCCCTAACAACATCAGTTGTATGCAGGCCACTTTTACACACCCATTGCTATCATCACTCTCAAAACATTCTCCCTCCCTCCAGGCCCCCAGTATCAGCTCCCTATATTACCCTTTCTCCCCCCCTTCCCCTTGAGCTCTTAGTAATTTACAATTTTTTTTCATCCTGTACACTGTACAATGTGTCCCAACACTCACTTCCCTGTTGTCCGTGCCCCAGAGAGGAGGCTATGTGTACATCCCTGAAGTTGGTTCTCCCTT
>PVJH01009956.1:0-76168 GCA_004026705.1 Nesogale talazaci
TTTCCAATGACCAACACTGGGGGAAGCAACCCAAGGTATAGCCATCATGACATCAGAAGAGTCTATATACAGTGGAATGAAACACCACCAGTCCCTCTCATTCATCGCAACTCTGTTTATGTTTGAGAGCATGGTTGCAGCCAATCCGACTTATCCTGGTATTCCTTTTTCACTTCCCCTCAATTTACCAAAAGTAATGTCCTTCACCAAGGACTGGTCTCTCCTGATATAGGGTCAAAGTACACAAGTCAAAAGTCTTGTCATGCTTGCTTCTAAGAAGACACATTCATTTCTTCTTTTGGCAGCTCATAGTACTTTGAATATTCTTGGCCAGCACCGTAATTCCATATGTGTTGATATATCTCTGGTCATCCTTGCTCAATTTCCAACTTTCATATGTATTTGAAGTGATTGAAAATATCATGGGGTGGGTCAAGCACACCTTGCTCTTAAAAGTGATACCTGGGCTGAGTCCCGGTGGTGTAAGTGGTTGAGTGCGGGACTGCAGCCCGCGGGCTTGGTGGTTCAAATCCAGCAGCAGCTCCCAGGAGCAGCACTGGGTAGCACCCATGACCACCAGAAAAGAAAACAAAAACGTGATATCCTAGCTTGCTGACACTTTAAAGAAATCTTGGATCAGATTTTCCAATGTAATGTATTGCTTCATCACACGACTGCAGCTTCCATGAGCATTGATTGTGAATTCAATCAAGATGAAATCCTCGACAACTTCATTCTTTTCTTCTTTTGTTACGATGTTACCTATTGGTCTAGTTCTGTGGATTTTTTTTTACCTTTCTCTTTTCCTTGAGTTGTAATCCATACTGAAGGCTGCAATGCTTGATCTTTACTGACGAGTGATTCAAGTCCTGCAAACTTTCGGCAAAGATTGTGCCATCCGCATCTCACAGGATGTTAATAACAGCTCCTCTAATCCTGGGGCCACAGTCTTTTTTATATATTTCAGCATCTGTGACTATTTGTTCAGTATACAGATTGAATGAGTACAGTGAGAGGAATAAACTGTGATACACATCTTTCTTGATTTAAATCCTTTGTTGTGCTTGCCCGACTGCCTCCTGATCCATGTACAAGCTACTAATGAGCACAGTGTATCATTCTGGAACTCATGCTATTCTGAAGGCTACTCATAGTCTGTTATGATGCACAGAATCAAGTACCTTGGCGCAGTCATGGATCGCAAAAGAACAGTTCATTTTTGGGTGCAACCTGAATCTTTTGGCAGCTCCCTGTCAGTGTTCTACTGCAAACATCGTTGGATGACCTTCAGCAGAAATGTACTTGCATGTGATATGAATAATGCCGTGCTATAATTTTCACTTACAAGGGGGTCACCTTTCTTTGGAATGGATCCAGATATGGATCTCTTCCAGTTTGTGGACCAAAGAGCTGTTTTTCAAATTTTATGTCATAGACAACTAGTGCTTTCAGTGTTTCATCAGCTTGTTGAGACATTTCTATTGGAATTATGTTAATTTTAGTGCCCTATTTTTTGTCTAATGCTATCAGAGCAGCTGGGGCTTATTCCTTCTGAACCACAGATTCTAGATCATATGCTACCTCTTTAAATGGTAAGTTCAGTTTGGGGGGTTTTATTGCCTTAACCTTCTAATGAGATTCTTTTCAGAGCAGAGGAACATATGTCTCTTTTGTCAGTGTTACAAATAGATATCTTACATTCTTTAGACTTACTATAAAATTTTAGTTTATTTCACTTACTACATGTGAAAATGTAAACGTGCTATTGAACATATACCTATTTATCTCTCATAGATGCTATTTTCACTAAAGTACATTGCACATTGATGCTGATTACATGGTTGTGATTACACTTACAATTACTCTTTGACTGACTTCTGATCTCATATTGCTACCACCATCGAATTAAAATGGTTTCTTTACCATTTCTTAGTAATTCCTTCAACACAGTGGGTTAAAATAGATGGTGATGTGTAGAGAGGGAGTGGGGTATTAACCCACCCAAGAGGAGCATATTGTTTATATCTCCACAGGAAAAGAGGGAACAAACATAAATGCGCTGTTCCTGGATGTCAATGCACTGTGATGCAATAGAGCAGGGAACCAGTGGAGGGGTTTGAACGCCCAATCCCAACTACCGGGCAGCCATCCTCCCCCCAGGACAGTGTGCTTTGGAGGACAACACTGAAGCTGCAGCTTGGGGAGTGAGATATATCTGACCAGAGCACAAGAGAACAAATGAGGGGGGGAGGGGGGAGAGACAATGGAGTGCATCCTGGTCCACCAAGCCTTCAGGATGATATTCCCACTCAGAGCAGCCGATGCACACAGGGGATCATGTGGCCAGCCCCACTATGAAATATGGCTTCCCTCACGCACCCAACACTGGGATCAGGATTATATCCTATCTAATCCAAGCACACCATGGCAAAAAACTAAGGGTGTGCAACAGTGCATGTAGTTCCCAATGGAGTGCCAAAGATATACTTTGGGGCCAGGGTGTGCCACCCCATTTGACTCAAGCCAGGGGTACTCCTGGAGGTCAACAAACAGACCCTGAATATTTATAGGTTTTTATTTTGTTATTTTTTTACATATTTATAGTGTATATATATGTTTATGCTATATATATAGGACATTGGGGTTTCTTTGCTGTTATAGTTTTAGTTTCTCGGGTTGTTTCTTCTTAGGATGCATGTGTTTTTTGTACATATTTTGGTCTCTCCAGATCTATCTAGATAAGATAGGCTGGATGAACAGTGTGGAGGCAAAAATGACAGGACTGATGGTTTAGGGGGCTGGGGACATGGGAGATAGGCAGGAGGGGGAAAGGAGGTGGTGCTGACTAGTCCAGGGACAAGGGAATAACAAGGGATTCAAAATCAGTAACAAGGTAGGTATGAGAGGCACAATAGGGATTGATCAAGAGTAATGTAACAGAGAGAAAATACTGAAACTCAAATGGAGCCTGAGCATGATAGTGGGACAAGAGGAAAGTAATAGGAAATAGAGGAAAGAACTGGGTGAAAAAGGGCATATATAGAGGTCCAAATACAGGCATGTACATAGGTAAATATATTTATATAGAACGATGGGGAAATAGACCAACGTACATATACTTAAATGATTAGTATTAGGATAGCAAATGGACATTGGCCCTCCACTCAAGTAATTCCTCAGTGCAAGAACATTTTTTCTACTAAATAGGCATTCTATGATGCTCACCTTCCCACCATGATGACTGAAAACAAATGTGTGCCTAAGCAAAGGTAGCAAAGAAGGCGGATGGTGCCCGGCTATCAAAAGACGTAGTGTCTGAGGTCTTAAAGGCCTGAAGATAAACAAGCAGCCATCTAGCAGAGAAGCAACAATGCCCACATGGAAGAAGAACACCAGTCTGTGTGACCACAAGGTGTCAAAGGGATCAGTTATCAGGAGTTAAGAACTAAAAATCATAGCATGGTGTGTTCACCCACCTGATATGACTGCTCATGACAAATGGGTGCAAAAGCAAATGTGGTGAAGAATGCTGATGGTGCCCGGCTCTCAAAAGACAGAGCATCTGGGGTCTTCAAGACTTGAAGATAAACAAGCAGCCATCTAGCTCAGAAGCAACAAAGCCCACATGGAAGAAGAATACCAGCCTGGTGACTATGAGGTGTGGAAGGGAGCAGGTGTCACACATCAAAGAACTAAAAATTGTATCATTGTAAAGGAGGGGGCTACTGAGTGGGGACCCAAAGGTGACCAGACATCCCACTTTTTAACAATTTTAAAATGTCCCATGGCATTATAAAATGAAAATAAATACATTACAATACTATTTTTTGCATTCTATGAATATTTTTGTTGCTTTGCGTAAGCCAAATTTTCAATCAAGAACCCCACCCCCGACCCCAGTCAATGCTTAAAATTTCATCACTTTACTGGCCAAAGTCCATCAATAGGTGAAGCAGCAACCCCTGGCAGAGAGGAGTCGCTCAGAGTAGAGTGTGGCGACAATGAGGTATGCAACTTTCTTCTAGTTCCCAAATGCTTCCTCTCACCCACTATCAGGATCCCAGTTCTACCTTGCAAACCCCTCTAGACCAGGGGATGTACACTGGAGTTGGAAACAAGGGAAATTCAGGGCAGATGATCTCTTTGAGACCAGTGGTGGATATAGTGATACCGGGAGGGTGGAGTGGAAGCAGGTAACCAATTGCAGGGATCTACATATGAGCTATCTGGTATACAGATAGTGGGGGCGTGGGTGAAGGGACACAGCAGACTGAGAACGATATGAAAAAGTAATTACAATGTGCAAATTATTAAGGGTTCCTGGAGGAGGGGGAGTGAGGGAGGAAGGGGAAATATGGGGAGCTGGTACTGGGGGCCTAAGTGGAAGAAAGATGTTTCAGGGGTGATGATGGCAACAGGCAGGCAGTTGTGGTATGCATATAAGTGACATGTGTGTTGATCATGATGAGAGTTGTGTGGGCCCCCAATGGAATGATTTAAAAGAAAAAAAAAAGAGGGGGAAAGAGGCGCTTACACGATGTGCTGAAGTAGAAAATATTTGGAAATGAAGATGACAACACGTGTACAAATGTGCTTGATACAAAGGATGTATTGAATGTTATAAGAGCTGTAAGAGCCCCCAATAAAATTATTGAAAAAATTGGCTGAGCCCCAGTGGCGTAGTGGTTGAGTGCGGGACTGCGGCCCACTGGCTTGGTGGTTCAAATCCAGCAGCAGCTCTCCAGGAGCAAGGCTGGGCCTTCCACTCCCACCAGAGGGCAGTGATGCCAAAAAAAATTATTGAAAAAATTTAATTAATTTATATAGTTTCAAAATAAGCTCACTAAAATTTAGAACCTCATATTATTTATAAACAAAACAAAGTGTAACCTATATTTTTTAATGATTTGCATTTCAGTTAGTAGACATTACCCTTGCATATATAGTACTTAATCCATTTTCACATTAATTACTTGCTTCTGAGTTAAGATAGTTTTTCAGCTTACAAAAAATAGATAGGTTTAGAGAAAAAGATTAGATGATTTCTTTTAAAAAATATTAGGTAATTTGTCCAAACATTATAGATGTAATGAATAAGCTATGAGAACAGACCTCACAGGTTTTAGTTTCCTGGATTTGTATGGTATTTCCCCAGAATATCTAAGTGAAAACAAGATGCTTTTCAACTCCCCCCGCCTCCACTGACTCTATGGTTTATATGCCTGTGTTAGTCCAGGTAGACTACAGGAACAGATTTCATAGACACGCATATAGATATGCGGAGAAGGTTTATATACAAGAGGAACAGAATATTGAGCCCAGTCTAATTCAAAGTCATAAGTCCGATGTTAACCCATATGCCCGAAATTAGTCTATAAAGTCTCCTTCCAACTCACGAAGTCACAGGTCAGTGGGTGCAGAATCCCCTCGCTAGCAGGGGTCTCCCCATGGCTCTTCACTTCCAGGGCTCAGGGTCCATCAACAGCATGCCGCTCCACCTACAGAGGTCTGGCTCCATCAGGGCAAAGCCGGGTGGTCTCTCCGCCAGCTCCTCCAACTTCTCAGATCCTGCCATCTTGCCTTTTCCGTGATTCACCATCTCTGAGACTAACTCCCAACCACTGGGGAAGATAGCTTTTCATCTCCACAAGGGAAATATTGCGAGATTTCCCAGAAGTCTCAGGAGAAAGCCATGCCCAAACAGAGGCCTCATTGGCTATTCAATGGCTCTCTCCAGATTCACAGGCTAGACTCCACCCCTACATTTCAATCATAAAATTAACATATACACATGACTGCCACAGACCACCCCTTGTTAATTTTATACTTTCACATAACTCTGTAACCATATGTAAACCTTCAAATAAACAATAAAATCATATCTATACCTAACAGGATAAAACTAAAATGCAGAGCTGAGCCCCGGTGGCGTAGTGGTTGTGCACAGGACTGCGGCCCACTGGGACGGAGGTTCAATTCCAGCAGTGGGGCTGGCCCTCCTACTCCCACCACCAGAGAGCAGTGATGCCCCCCCCCCAAAAATAAATAAAATAAAATAAACTGCATACAATTCAACATGTGTCACCATCATTTAAAAATAACATTCTATAAGTGAACAAAAGATATCCTGTGCCTTACAATTGTAGTTACAAAATATTTACACCTTGATCCTATAATCCTATGAATATATATTCCACCACCTATAAGAGTTTGCAAGCCAACCACCTTGTGCCTTTATTCCCCCATTTTGGGTATCTAATTTCTACATTGCCCATTTATACCAACCCAGTGCTCTGAGGAAACAATCATATCTTTCAACGTGAAGAACCTTCATTACAGTTGGAAACTCGTGAAGTGTGCATCCATTAGCAAAGTCAAATCAGGACAGGCCATCCATAAAGTCAGCAACGATATCACCAGTTCACAGACTTAAATCACTTCTCTTCCTCTGGTTGGGTTCTGGTCACCTCAATGGGGCTTTTCCACTTAGCCTACCAGGGTGGCCATTGGTCAGCTTCCTTTAGACCAAGGTCCCAACAAATTCTCAACATGCCTACCTCTCTCATGCTAGGTCATGAACTTCAGACCAGTCAACCCTCTCTCGTCTCCTCTATTTCCTGTGAACAAAGTCCACGGGTGTCAGTGACCAAAGTCAACCTGGCTCTTTATTGCTGCATTTCTCCTACTTTCACCGACAAGTAGTAAATCTGGGTGGTCACCTAACAAGCATTTCAGCCTGCCACAAGTTTGCTTTAACATTCAGTCCCAGAGAGGAGTTATCTTTATGGTTCCAGATTCCTTTGCTTCTGAAGATAATCACTAGTCACGATTTTCCAAGGAAAAAGATTCTATCCTTCTTTATCGGTCAGTCTGACCTTCTCTCATACTTCAAGTATTCTGAGTACTCGAAAAGACTGGGTGGGGCTACTTTCTTCAGAGAAGTCTTTCCAGGTGTGGCCTAACCCCATCTAAGCACAAGGTGGGGTTAATCTCTTCAGAGATATCTTTGACACTAAGTCCTAAACCCTCTAGAGGTCAATGCTTGGCTTGAGGTAACTGGATTTGCAAACTCTTTCCATACTTCCCAACAAACATTTCTATGCATCCTTATATTTACAATAATAGGCACAAGAAATCAGTATAAACAGCATAGTCAGAAATCAAACTTAATTCTTAAAACAGTCAAGGTCAATATTTATTAATCTTATCTATATCCTTATCTAAACTACTGTTTACACAAAAACATTGAATTAGGTCTCTGAAGGCATCGAAACAGATCCCTGCTTTTGGTCAGGCATTCTGACCTTCTTAACCATTGTCCTCGAACAGAACAGGCTCCAATACACTCAAATGGCGGCCCTCACCCCTGAGCTCAAGATATATATTAACAGTATCCATTTTATATAGGAACAACCAAAGACAGCATCCAAACAAAATAATCAAAACTTCAATCTCCCATACTACTTCCAGAAAATAACCCAGTAAACTGCTAGGACATATCTGACTTCTGGCTAGCCAAAGAAGTAACAATACCATGAGGCATAAGTCAAACATACATCTACTTTCCATCTTTATGATTTGTTCCTCTAGTACCCCACTCCTAAGGTACCATAATGTATTAGTCCAGGTAGCCTAGAGGAACAGATTTCATAGACACACATATAGATATAAGGAAAAGGTTTATCTACAAGAGGAACAGAACATTGAGCCCAGTCCAATTCAAAGTCATAAGTCCAATATTAACCCATATGACCGAAATCATTCTATAAAGTCTCCTTCCAACTCACAAAGTCACAGGTCAGTGGGTGCAGAATCCCAGTGCTGGCATGGATCTCCCCATGGCTCCTGGCTTCTAGGGCTCAGGGTCCATCAAGAGCAGAAGCAACTCATCGCTGGCAGAGGTCTCCATGTGGCCGCCCCGGCTTCAGAGGTCTGGCTCCATCAGGGCAAAGCAGTGTGGTCTCTTTCTCGGCTCCTCCAGCCTCTCGGATGCTACCAACTTGTCTTGTCCATGATTAATTATCTCTGAGACTAACTCCCAACAAGTGGGGAGAAAGCTTCTCATCTTCACAAGGGAAATATCGCGAGATTTCCCAGAAGTCTCAGGAGAAAGCCATGCCCACATAGAGGCCTCATTGGCTACTCAATGGCTATCTCCAGATTAACAGGCTAGACTCCACCTCTACATTTCAATCATAAAATTAATATATGCACATGATTGCCACAATGCCTTTATGAATTTCATATTATAAAGGTATGAGAAAGATAAAATAGAAATTCATCGGAAATGCTGAAGTTGCAGATTGTGCATCTTATTCATTGCATTTCACCTTGCTGGAAGTTCATCCCTACTTCCTGAAAAATTGGAGAATTTTGCTTGCCCATGCAATTCCCCTACATCAGTGGTTCTCAAATTTCCTAGTGCTGAGACCCTTTAAGAGAGTTCCGCATGTTGTGATGAGCCTTCTTCCCCATAAAATTGTTTTCATTCCTACTTCATAACTGTAAGTTTGCTACTGTTATGGTCAGGTGACCTCTGTGACCCAAAGGGTTCACAACCCACAGGTTGAGAACCACTGCCCTATGTAATTCGTAGATATAATCAAGGATTCTGAGTAAGCCGACTGATTTTTGTCATTGAAAATCAAGGAAAGTGCAAGGGAGAGCTGAAAATAAGCTACAGAGAAGATATGAGCCAAGGGCCTCGTTAGAAAGTTGATTTCATTAGAAAGTAGAAGCCACTGATATTCATGATCCCCCTTTCTCTTTGTCCCAGGGGATTCAGTCACTTGGATTTTAGCTTCTCCCAAATGTGTTTGAAACAATTCAAATGTTCTGTGTGAGTCTCTTTAATATGCACACAGCAAAATTGGATCTAGCACTTTTCCCTCTTACAAAAATACAATAAAAGAACTGAGTGTTGTTTAGAGCAAAAGTGAATTAATTAAAACTCGTTCTAATGCATCTTTTTCTTGCTAGATCTTTATCAAAGCTGCTTGAGGGAATATAGAGATCGCTTGGGACTTGGAACCAGGCAGAGTCACTGTCTACTAAACTCCTTCTCCAATACGAAGAGGGCTTGTTAAATGACAACAGTGTGTCTCCAGGGAAGCCTCAAGGGAAAATCCTCAGATAATATTTAGTTGCACTGGTGGGCTCTCTAAAAAATTTAATTTATTGAGGGCTCTTACAGCTCTTATCACAATCCATACATACATCCCTTGTGTCGAGGGATGTGTTCTCAGCATCATTTTCAAAACACCTGAGTCCATGGTATCTGTTGTAGTTATGTAATGGTTGTCAATTTGCATGGGCATGGCCTGCTTCTGAGGATTCTGGAGTCTCCTGTGTTCCTCCCTCAAGGTGGGGGACACACACGGCCTGGCTCACTCCCTGAGAAGCATTGCAGCTGACAGGACACGTAGAACTACACTGTTATGCTGAGCTGGGGGAGCCAGGTGGAGACCCTTGCCAGCACTGAGATGCTTACACCACTGGATCCACAAGACTTCCCACCCACTGGCAGGTGGTCTTCCTGCATTTGGCATTATTGCATGTGTTTTTTTAGTCTGAAGAGGACTTTGTAGCTTGGTATCAGACATATAGGCTAATATTGGACTTATGGACTGGGTTGGGACATTTTCTCAATATTTGACTGCTCTTGTATATAAAGCTCTTTTTTTTCTTTCTTTTTTTTTTGTGGGCATCACTTCCTCTGGTGGTTGTGGGAGCTACCCAGTGCCACTCCTGGAGAGCCACCGCTGGATTTGAACCGCCAAGCCTGTGGGCCGCAGTTCCGCACTCAACCACTTACCCCACCAGGGCTCAGCCCTAAAGCTCTTTCTTATACATATGTAAGTCTCCATGAACTTGTTTCTCTAGTCTACCTGGACTAACACAGTATTAACTCACTTTTCCCCTCCCCACCTTCACTCCTTCATGAACCCTTGATCATTTATAAATTATCTTTGTATGTCTTCTTACACCAACTGCTGTCACCCACTTTCTTGTTGTTCATTCCCCTGGGCGGGGCTTATAAGTAGATCATTGAGTTGTGGGCTCTGCCTTAAATAGATTTTCCATTTTCTTAGTTCAGAGGGTCTTGGTCTGGGAACTGCCTTAGATCTGGAGCCTGAAAAAGAGGCTATGAATCCCCATTATGATTATTCAAGCTAAAAGCTCTACTTAAAATATTTCTGTTTATCAATTATAAATAATGTGTTTGTTTGCTTGGGTTTTTTTGTTTTGTTTTGTTTTGTTTTGTTTGTGGGCATCACTGCCTATGGTGGTCGTGGACACCACCCAGTGCCGCTCCTGGATTCAAATCGCCAAGTCTGCGGGCTGCAGTCTTGCACTCAACCACTTATGCCACTGGGGCTCAGCCCTACAAATAATGTTTTTTGTAAACTAACCACTTACCCCATTTTAGGAATTCTGCAACATAAGCATCATCACAGATTTCTATAGTTCAAAACACCCCTGATATGTGTTCTAGTTGTGGTAATTTCTCCACTTTGATGGTCACGTGTCAAGTCCTGGTGTCTAATTTTTAAGGATATCTTAATTCCAGACATAGGTCAGCCACATCCACTGCTGCATCGCTTACCAGTATCTCTGCCTCAGAGAACCCAGGCATCATCAAGTAATTCTAAAATTCTGATGTCCTCCTCATCAACTCATTTCTTAAATGCTTTAGTGAAAGAAGGATCCTCCATCCTTTCCATAAGGGATCATTTAAATGATGGCTAAGAATACAGCTTTAGATAGTTCAAATTTTCTCTCTTCCTGACATCTTATTCTATACTATGAAAGGCAAGGTTCAGCATCTTAGCCTCATTGATTGTAGACCGCCATGTGTTCAAGCTTCAGTTAACCACTGGAGAAGACCATTGATGCCACTTTTGGATGTTTCCTGGGCTTGGATTGAGTATCCTCTAGTCCACAAATTCAAATCATCTGGCCAGTGTATTGGAAATTCCTTAATATCTATTCCCAGACAGACTCTTAAATGTTTGCTAATGTAAACTGCCTACAACTGTGTTCCTTTTGGAGTAATAGTCTATGTTCTTATGGAACCACACTTGAAAGAGTGAATGATAGAAGTGAAAATTATCCAGCAAAACGCACATATTACTTGTCATTATAATTTTCCATAATGATTAATGAAGTGGAGCACATCTTCATGGATTGGCCATGTGACTATCCTCTTCTGTAAAGTGCCTGTTCTATTAGATTGCTTGTCTTGTTCATTTTGATATGTAGAAACTGTACATATATTCTGAGTCTGAATATGTATTGGATATATACAAACATACACATAAGGTTTTTAAATATGTCTTTAGACAAATAAATGTTCTAGTTTGTTATAATGTGATTTAATCATTCTCCTTGTAAGATTAACCATATAATAAAGCCCTTCCTATAAATATTCATATATACTCTTAAAAATCAAATTGCTTTGTCTTTCCTAATTGTATCTATAATCTATTTGAAGCTGATCTTTTTATAGGAAGCATATATTTTCCCTTTCCTATGAATAGCTATTGAATCTGGAACCATTTATTAAAATAACCCTCCATTTCTCTACTGTATTGCAGTATCTTAAAGTTGCACCTTCTATACCATGTTTGCTATGATACCTTTTGTGAATGAGTGTTGAAATGGTTTTTCTGATTTTCTTTTGATTATCATATTATTTTTCATTTGTAGGTTGTCAATGTTATGGGTTATATTACCAAAATAATGTGGTGATTAATGTTCAAATATTAATAAGACGGACATAGTTGAAATAAATTTGCTTTTAGTATATATTCCTCAGGTTTAGAATTTCATTTGTCAATGTTTTGTTTAGAAGTTTTTAGTAATATGAGTATATTTTTCCTTCTTGCATTATCTTTGTAAAGTTTGAATTAAGCATTAACTTGTCCCTAAGAGAAGAGTTAAAATGCCACATTTACTTATGACCAATTTAACCCAAAAATGTTATGAACCTGTTGTGTGAACAGAAAAATTTGAGACCAAGGTGGACTTTAAACATTATAATCATAACCCTTGTATCTGGTTTACAATTTTTAGGAAATAAAAAAATCATTACATCGGGGGCTGGTACCATGTTCAAACAATCCATACATCCATTGTACATTTGTACATACGTTGCCAACAACCTTTTCAAAACATTTTCTTTCTACTTGAGCTCTTAATACCAGCTCATTTTTTTCCATCCTTCTACCCTCATTAGCAGTGGATAATTATAAATTATTATTATTTTCATAATTACTTCATCCACTGTCTCCCATCACTCATGCTTCTGTTGTGCGTCACCCTGTGTGTGTGTGGGGGGGGGTGTTATATGTCAATCATTGTGCTAGATTCCCCCTTCCATTTACTTCTATGCTTTACTTTGCCCATTGAGAAACTCTAGGTTGAGACACCAAATACCTGTAATGAAATATATGTCAGTCATTTTATTACATTGCGGATATTGAAACATTGGCAGAAATTGCACAAGTATTCAGGATCTGCACTAAATTTATATGCTCTTCCTAGGAACTGATTTGTCCATCATAGGTAAAATTTTAATCCTAGAATATTGAATTTATACATTTTATGATACAGAATAATGACATTATAATATTTATCTTTGTAAATCCTGTCTAATTGACTGTGTGCGAGATTGGGGATGGAACTCTGTCCATTACAGTACCATCTTCAAAATCCTTGTTATGTTGGAGTACATTGTTCCAGCCTCTGTGACAATCCATCTTGTGAAGGATCTTTTTCTTTTTTTGCTGTCCCTATTTTACCGAGCATATTGTCCTTCTCCAAAGACTGGTCTCTCCTGATAACATACCCAAAGTATGAAAGACAGCTTCTTATTATCCTTTCTTTTAAGAAGTATTGTAACTAAATTCTTTCAAGACAGATTTGTAAATTCTTCTGGCAGCCCATAGTATATTCAACATTTATTAAAGAAAAATGAAAATCAAACTTTAGTTGATTTTTTCTCCCCCTGCCATTAGCATAACCCTTGGACTCCAAGAAAATAGTTTTTCATAAACACAATTATAAAAAAAAAATTTTAAGATTATAACTAGTGCTATTGAACCATTTTCATAAAACTTTAACATTATCAATTGGAAATGAGGTATATTATATTATAAGCAAAATGTTTTGTCTTTTCTGTGACTCTAGGAATTACTACCAAAAAACTGTCTATAACATGAAATTATTTGCTGAGTACTGTCATTTCACATTATTGGAGACCTAACATGACAATGAATATCTGATAGGGTTTTCTAGCTTAAGGCTTATGGATGCTGGGTAAGATTACATCATCAATTTTATCACTTTTTTGGGAGGGCACTACTGCCCTCTGGTGGTCTTGAAAGCTACCCAGAGCTGCTCCTGAGAACAGCCGCTGGATTTGAACCACCAAGCCCGCAGGCCACAGTCTAGCAGTCAAACACTTATGCCACCAGGTCTCAGCCCTGCATCATCAATTTTGGGGTTAACAGCTGAAGTCCCAGTCACTGTACCTCCAGGCTCAGAATCTAGAAGTTAGAGATAATAAATTTCTATGTTGAAAATTTCTGAAAGAAAGAAGTTAGTGTCCTATTGTTTCTACAAAACCCTTTTCTTTTTCAATTAGCCTCTTTATAGCTCCCTTGAAATCCTTATTCCGGAGAGTATAGATTAGTGGGTTTAAGCTGGGTGTAACAATAGAATATAAGATACTAAGAAATTTACCCTCATACTGAGACGGACTGTTTCCTGGCTGTATGTACATGTAGATTACAGTTCCATAGAAGATGCAAACCACAATGAGGTGGGAAGAACAGGTGCCAAATGCCTTCCTTCTCCCCGTGGCAGACTTGATCTTGAGAACAGCTACAGCAATGAAGCCATATGAGACCAGAATGAGAAGAAGTGGTGCCAGCAAAATGAAAAAACACAATGCAAATATAGTCTCCTCCAGGGCTGTTGTGTCCACACACGCAATCTTGACCATGGCAGAGATTTCACAAAAGTAGTGATCCAGCTGGTGGTTGCCACATCGAGGAAGGCTCATGGCATAGGGAGAAAGGATCATGCAATTAGTGATACCGATGCCCCACGTCAAAGCTACTAGTCCTCGACAGAGGTGGGGGTTCATTATGGTCATATAGTGCAAAGGCTTGCAGACCGCATTAAATCGATCATAAGACATTACAGCCAGGAGCATGCATTCAACTGTGCAGAGTGCTACATCAGTGAAAAGTTGAAAGGCACAGCCCACAAAAGTTATTCCCTTGTCTTTACCCCAGACATTCACCAGCATTTGTGGGACTATATTTGTGGTGTAGCAGAGATCCAAGATGGCCAAATTTCTAAGGAAAAAGTACATGGGTGTTTGGAGACGTTTATCCATCAATGGCAGCAGGATGATGGCTGCATTTCCCATCAAGGCAATGGTGTAGAAGAAAAAGACAAACCCAGAGATGGTCACCTCCAACTCGGGCTGTCCTGAGAATCCAAGAAGGATAAATCCACTATTATTGATCATTTTCCTGTTTCTTAATGTCAGCTGTGAGAATATCAGCATATTGAAATGTACAGTAAATATATAAATGGTAATATATTTGCACATATATGGTAGATAGGAAAGAGTCCATCATGAAATCTCATCATTATTCTGTCATTTTATCTGCTCTTTCAACTAAGTCTTACATTTATTCTCAGACCATAATGTGTAGTATCCTACATCACAAGTCCTGTACTCTTAATTGCCTTCAGGTTTAGAAACAGATTTTGACTACTTCTATGGAAAGCCAAAAAGGTACAAAATTCTCAAAGGACTTTTTTGAGCAAAATGACTGGTTCAAATTCATGGTCTTTTATTTATAAAGATTCTGGGAAGGGAGGTTGAGAATTTAAATGAAAGCATTTTCTTTTCATCCAAAATGTCATGGAAAATACAGATCCTGTATTTCTCTCCTGTTATGATGTTTTTCTCATACATCTGCTGCAGAGGTTCAGTCCTGCTGTGGATAGTCACCTGTATTTGACTATTCCTCCCCATTTTTCATATGAAAGCTCTTTCCTTTGACCTCAAACTTGTATATCTTTCACTCGCTTTCTCTAGCCTCACTACTACCACTCTCTCTCTCTCTCTCTCATTGAAAACATTGTCTCTATATCTGAACTTTTCATTTCATTTCCAAGGTTAGGTGACAGGTTAAGGTGTTTCACTGCTAAGCAAAGACTGGAGGCTTGAAACAACCTGGAGGTTCCTGAGAAGAAAGGCCCAGAAACCTGCCTCTGAAATTGACATCCATTAGAGCCCAGATCTACATCGACATGCATATGTATGGTTGCCATGTCTGCATTTCCACTGAATGACAACTCGCCTTCCCCAGTCCATCTTCTCTTTTGTATTTGTTGCTGAAATTTATAGTTAATTGCTAATAGTCTAATGAGTTTCCTCCTTTTCCTAAGGCCACCCACACACAAAATGATTTCAATAAACTTGCATTTAAAATGATAAACCATTTTAGAAATGGAAGTAGATTTTGATTGTTGCCGATGATTTATGAGTAACATGCAACATATTAATTTTAATTCTAGTAAAAAAACATTTCTTTCCTCTAACTATTTATAAAATAAGTTCCTAGTTTGAAAGTCATGGTCTGTGCTGAATTACTCCTTCCCTGACTTCTCTGTAGCTGGCCAATCCCTCTTGCACTCGAGCTGTCCTGACTCTGTAAAGATGTCTTTGTACTGTGCTTTTCACGAGCATTTTCTCTACTGCCCATTTCCTACCCGCCTTCCACCCCGTGTCCATCCACAAATGCTTCTACTCAGCTGTCTGAGCTCCTTTCTATCTTACTGATTTCCTTTACTGCTCCCACTCCATTTCTAATTTCATACATAACCAAGGATTAGACTTCCTTTGACCCATTCTTTTATGTTTATAAATTTACAATTTTATCTGATTTCTCTCCATTTCAACTATATGTTCCTACAGTCACATGCCACATCACATATATACAAAATTAATTATGTTTCTGCTTTACCTGTCAAATGTTTCATAATATTATATGCCTTTTATTCCTATAAAGCCTCAGATAGCCCTTCTTAAGTTCATAATAAATGATTGTTGAAACAAATTTGTGAATTTGGGCAAATTGAAGCAAAAATGAATAGTCATATTTATTTAAATGATCATTAAATTGGAAATCTAGTTTTTAAAGATCTACTTTTCAAAAATGTTCTTTTTATTTTTCTATTTCTCAAACTTTAAATGAAGGAAATTTCATATAAAACCAAAAAGGTTTTATGCAAATTTTTATTTTGAATTTGATCATCCTATGAAATAGTTGCAAGATAATACAATTTTCCCTCTCCCACCACTTACCCTATCAAGCTCAGTGGATATAAAATCTTTCCTTTTCTTTGTGACTAACTGAGATTGAGAATGAAATTCTTCACTACTTATACCATTTCTCCCAAGCTTGTCATTGGGCTTCAGCATGGTCATGACACGAGGGATAAAGTGCTGCTCAACTCTTCCAGCTGTGCGGCCCCTACTTTTACTATTCTGTAGAAAAACAACATCCATGTGACAGATAATTAGATAATTTTCCCTAGACAACAAAGATGAAATAAGGCATGTCTGGGAAGACCTTTGGGATAGTGGGTTATCTCATTAACAATGAGTGCTTTATGCAACTACTAAGAGTGGAAAGAAAAAAAATTACAATATTTTCCAGAGGAAATATGATACATTGCCATAGGTAATTTATCTCTTCTCAAATTATATGAAAATTAAAATAATTGTGATTATTAGTGTGGACCACAAACACACAGCAGTCACTGTTGATCCGTGGCAGTTCTATATATGTCAAAATAATCTATTTTATATGATTTTTATTATCTTATTTTTTGTATATAAGAGAGAGTTTTATCAAAAGGGTAATTATACATTAAGAAAACACCCCAACTGAGTCCAGATGAAGTCCACAAGTCTGATATTAGCCCATACATCCAACAGCAATCTACAAAGTCCTTCAGACTCATGAAACACATGCAATGACACCAAATTCAGGATGATCACAGGCCAGTGTGTAGAAAGTCTTTGGATCCAGTGGTGTTGTAAGCATCCCAGCACTAGAAGGAATTTCACATCACTTCTCTAGGTCCAAATTTCTTGCTACATTAGGGAAGATCCATGTGGCTTCTTCTCAGGGATGTCTTACAGGGAGCCTTGACTCATAGCTTTGTCAGTCAAGTCTCTCAGGCAGCAAGTGTTGTCAGTAGAAAGTCCTCAAGGAAGTGAACAGAGAGAGAGAGAGAGAGAATCCCGCCTCCAAGAAGAAATTACCACATTTCCCAGAATCCTCAGGAGAAGGCCATACCCAGGCAGAGGTGTCATGGTCTATCTCCAGATTGACAGACAAGACTCCACCCCTACACTCTTTTTTCTCCAATAATTTTGTTCGCGGCTCTTACAGCTCTTATAACATTCAATACATCATTTGTACCAAGCATATTTGTACCTTTAATGTCTTGTTTTCTGGAAGTTGATTGTCCCATTTTCCTTCAGAGGTGCCTCCAACCACAAAGCAAACTCACTGCCATCAAGTCAATTCTGATACATGACCACCTTATATGAGTGTCCCTGAAGCTTTCTGAGTTCTGTAAATCTTTTTTGGAGTAGAAATACTTGTCTTTCTCCCATAGACTGGCTGGTAACTTGGAACTGCTGACATTGTGGTTAGCAGGCCAATGTATTACCACTTTGCCATCGGGATAGTCCTAAATTTTTGTTTCATGCCAGTGATTAAATTGCCCACAATGTAAAAGCACTAATACCAATCGAAAAAACAAGAAGTCACCATCACTTTCTGAAGTGACCAGTCTCCGTTGAGTTTAAGTGACCCAGCAGATCCCCAAGGAAGCTACTGATTTGTTTGGATGTGTTTTTTTGAAAGGCACCATAATGAGATCGAGACATAATATAACTGAGAAAATTTGCAGGCACTTGCCTGCCGCTTGCAGACACATGCTTAAACGTGGATTCTTGGGTGAAAAACAATGCATGTCTTAATTGAACCCTTTTGATTTGCCCTGGTATTTCCAGAAGTTACAAATCTTGGATTTGATTCAGAATAATTCTCGAAGGGATGGTCAATTGAGGTGATTTCACTGTTATTAGGTTGCATCACATAGATTCCAACTCATATAGACTCTCTGTACAAGGGGATGAACAATTATCTGATTCTGCACCATCCTCACAATTATTGTTACGTTTGAACCTACTGCTGCAGTCACTATTGTCAATTCATTTCATCAGGGTCTTCCTCTTTCCTGCTGTTCCTCTACTGCACCAAGCATGATGTCCTCCAGAGATGGGTCTCTTCTGATAACAAGGCCAACCAAAGAATATGAGATGAAGGTTTTCTTTCCTTGCTTCTAAGAAACGTTTTTTACTGTACTTCTTCCAAGACAGATTTGCTTGCTCTTTTGACAAACCATAGTGCTTTCAATATTTTTTTTACTAGCACACTAACTCAAATGCATAAATTCTTCTTCAATTTTCCTTACTCAATGTCCAACTTTCAGATTATTGCAATTGAGGCAATTGAAAATGCTATGGCTAGGGTGAGGCACACCTTCGTCCTCAAAGATAACATCCTTGCTATACAAACCTTTAAAGAGGTCTTGTGCAACAATTTCCCCGAAGCAATGGATCCTTTGATCTTTTTACTACTGCTTCCACAAGCACTGATTATGGATCCAAGCAAGACAAAATCCTCGACAACGTCAGTCCTTTCTCCGTTTACAGATTTCTCCAGAGTGAAGAATTGAGGTTTTTTTTACGTTGAGCTGTAATCTCTGATCTTCATCAGCAACTGCTTCAAGTCTTCCTCACCACTGCAAGCAAAGTTTTATCATCTGCATATCACCAATTAACAAGGCTTCTTGCAACTCTGATGCCTCATTTGTCTTTCTATAGTTGATCTTTTGATTCTGATTATTTGCAAAGGATACAAATTATATATATACATATATATGAAAAAAAAGAATACAAACTTCTCTCACACCTTTCCTGATTTTAAGCTACTCAGTCTTCCCTTGTTCTCTTTGCACAACTGAAGAATTCAAGAAAAATTCAACCCTCAAGATGCAATACTGAATGATTCTATGGATAAAATATTGAATGATGCAGAAAGCATCCAAAGAAGATGCAAAGAATACACAGAGTCATTGTACTACAAGAACTGATTGGGCATTCTACCATTTTAAGAGTTAGCATATGCGCACAACCCAATGCAATGGTTCTGAAGGAAGGCTCTCAAGAGAGATTGGAAGCATTGGCCAAGAACAAGGCTGAATTGCTGAAATATCATTTCAGTTTTTGCAAGAAGCTCATAAAAGCAACCTCAGAAGCACTCACACATCTATGCCAGGAAACTGGCAACTTGGCTGACTGGAATGGATTCATATTTGTACCCATTCCAAAGGAAGCGACCTAAATGAATGCTCAAATTATCGAACAATATAATCGCTGTGACATCAAAGTAAAATGTTGCTGAAGCTGATCTTTCAGTTTATGCTGAACATTGTCTTCCGTTTGGGTTTTCTAAATCTAGATATATGCACATTTTTTCAGAGAAAACTATTTTTCCAGTTTATTATTAATTTGGAGTTAATATATATCATACTATTCCATAGTTGAATCACATAAAGTAGAATTGTACAATTGTTACCACAATTAGCTTCCAAACATCCTTCTTCTTCCCGGACTCCTTGACATAATATCCCTTTTGCCCCTGCTCCCACCACTGTTATCGCCCCTTCTTCCCTGAGCAAAGCCCTTGTTCTACTTTTTGTTCCTATAGGTTAATCAATCCTGGGTTTAATATAGGCACACAAAAAATATATAACACAACTTGGCCAGTGTGACAGTCACCTAATCTGGTGACAATTTGAGGATTAAGAATGTAGGGGTGGAAGCTAGCCTGTCAATCTGGAGATAGCCAATGAGATCTCTGTGTGGGGATGGCTTTCTTCTCTGAGAATTCTGGGAAAACTGGTACTTCCTTTTTGGAAGTAGGAGACACTCTCATTCAATTGGATACCCTACTACTGACAAGGCTCACTTCCTGGGAGACATCCCTGAGGAGAAGCCACCTGGAGCTGCTCTAGGACCTTGAACCAGACAAAACACATGGATGCAACCAGACCTCTGAAGCCAGAGAAGCCACAAAGAGACCTCTCCCAGCACTGAAATGTTTACAATGTCACTGGATCCAAAGACTTTCTACCCACTGGCTTGTGATTGCCCTGCATTTGGCTTCATTGCATGTTTTTCGTGAGTCAGAAGAGGACTTTATAGATTGGTATCAGACATATGGGCTAATATCAGACTTATGACCTTGGACTAGCCTGGGTTGGAATGTTTTCTTAATGTACAATTACCCTTATGAATTATGCTTATGATTTTTTTCTCTAGAGTGACCTGCAAAGACATAACACCTCTAAGATACACCCCAATATGAAGATACAAAAACAAGAATAAAGAAAGTTTTAAAACCCTGATCAGGTCCAGCATGCAACAGAGGAGGGGTAGAGTGTCAACTGACAAGATTTGAATTGTCCAAGTCAGATTTATGCCTTTGATCTTCTATACTGATCTCATTAATGTCTTCTGTTTATTTCCTTCCATCCCTCAGTTGTGGATAGAGGGAGTTCACTGGAGGTTTACTTCTATGTAGTTCCCACAAATGATTTTGGGGTTCCCACTGTCATCCAAAGCCTTATGCAAACCAGATTCTCACAATTTAGACTCTGATACTAGTCCCTTCTTCTATTTTGGATTATATTATTTACAATCCTTCTCGGACTGATGATGGTGTGCCTCCTTCATGTGGACTTAGTTGAATCTAGCTTAGAGGACTGCATGTTTGGAGACAAGTCTTTAAGATCCCAGATGTTATTTTATCTGATAGTTGGCCACCATGTAACTTCTTCACCACGCGTTGCTATAGCACTGTTATCTTATGTGTTCCCTTCATCTGGCAAGTGTTGAGTAAGATGTAAGATGTAAAAACTGATTGTTCTTAAGTTGGAACTAGGATTTACTCTAAGCCCCAAACCCATTCCTGGACATATGCACATTTCATGATAATATTTTACTTTATTTTCTTTTCTGCCCTTTAGAATTTTCTTTCAGCTCTTCAATATCATCATTCCTTCCATGTACTACAACTACTCTATGTTAAGAGCAAGTCTCAGAGTCCCTTCTAACAAAGCGGAGTTGGCCTGGAATGAACTAGGCTGTATTAACAGAGTGTGTACATACTTTTTCTTCAAGTTGCATGTGCTGCCAAGTTTGGCAGGACTGGTTATCTGAACTTAATCTGAGATACTGTGCATTCTATTTGTCGTCTTTGTTGGGTAGTTCCCCTCTTCTCTGATTTTTTTAACTTCATGCTTGCCATCTGGATTTTCTGAAAAAGAGCTTTTGAAAAGTTTGAAAATCAGTGGGTGTAGTCAATTACATGTTGGCTTGATAACGTCAGGATCAGTTGGTGAAACCTACCAGCTAGCTGCTCCACTGGTTATCTGCTGCCATGGAGATTTACTACCATAGAAACCCAAAGAGGCAGACCTACAAAATCCATCACTATGAGTTACATGCATATTTTTTGACTTTGGGTTCTATTCTGTTGTTATTTCCACCAGTGAGCTTGACTTGGGTTTTTGACTGAGTTCATATTCTCTTAGTGGTCAATATTTTCCTAATTAAACATTTTATTTCAAGACTTAAAGGGCCTAGAATTCCCTCCCCAAAATAAAATTAAGGTTTTTCAATCTACCTACTGCTTTTTTTTATTATTTTCTTATTGTTTGTTTGTTTGTTTATTCTGTGTTTTTTGATCTCGGATAGTAAATGTCAGAGTAATTATAAATAACTATGAATTTTCATTTAAGATATAATAGCTTATGAAAAATCAAGGAAACTTTGGAAAATCTTCAAGCATTAAGGCCTTATAGTCTTTCCATAAATGGTTCCACAATCCAATACGCAATCCTTACTCTTCATTACCCAAACACAATATAAAAACTTTCTCTAGAACAGTGGTTCTCAACCTGTGGTTTGAGACCTCTTTGGGGCTTGAATGACCCTTTCACAGAGGTCACCTAAGATCATTAGAAAACACATATTTCCAATGGTCTTATGAATTGAGACACTGCTTATCTATCCATTTCCAGATGGGTCCTCAGACATGCAGATATGCCCACATAAGAGTATCTGGCATTAAGACTGCTATCCATGCTACACCATGCTTCAAGATAAAATACAGACTATTTGTAATTAGAAATAAATATTTCGGGCTGAGCTCCGGTGGTGTAGTGGTTGTGCACAGGACTGTGGCCCACTGGGTTGGAGGTTCAAATCCAGCAGCAAAGGCTCGGCCTCCTACTCCCACGACCAAAGGGCAGTGATGCCCCAAAAACAAAACAAAAAAAAAGAAATATTTCACAATATGTAATTACATATTATTTTTGTGACTAAACATTGTGTTTTAATGGTGCTCAATTTGTAACAATGGGAATGTATCCTGCATATCAGATACTTTCATTATGATCATAACTATAGCACAATTACAGCTATGGAGTAGCAATGAAAATTATTTGATGGCTGGGGGTCACCACAACATGAGGAACTGTATTCAAGGGTCACAGCATGAGGACGGCTGAGAACCACTGCTCCAGAGAAAAGGGATAGAATGTGTAATGCAACGAATCCCATGTTTGGTTAGCAATGAGTTACGGTGTTAGGTTAGGGTAATGAGAGGAACAAATCCAGTGACACTCAGATGTGTGTAAGACAGAACTTTATATCAAGAAGCAGTTGTAGATCGGAAAACACCCCAGGCCAGTCCAACTCAAGTACATAAGATCGATACTCATCCATAATTCCCTCCTCAGATTTATTAAGCCATTTGCAATAATACAGAATGCAGGAAGATCACAGACCCGTGGGTGCAAAGTCTTAGGGACCCAAAAGGCAGTGGCTGCATCTCGGGAGCTCTGGCAGGTCTCGAAGTGGCTCACCAGAAAGAGAGTGAAAGCAGAGGGAGGGGGGAGTTTCTCAGGACCTTCCTTATGACTCTACAAGGAGTCATCATCAGGCTGTGGCATGGTTGACATGCCCAACATTTTCATATATCTGTAAATTGACATGAAACTATGCAGCCACCACAGCTACCTCAACAGGGATTATCACTTTCTTTTTTTCTTTTTAAATGTTTTTTTGGGTTCCAGGGGTGCAGATAGTTTGCTCTTGGAACATAATGGAAAGACTTGTCCATTCAAACTCACCGAGGGGCTCTGTGGAAGAAAGGTGTGGAGACAGACAGACTTCTAAGAGTGCAGCTGAGCAAACCCTATGCAACTCAGCTCCACAAGGTACCAAATAGATGCTTCTCACAATTTTTTTTAAGATGGCCAAAGACAGTTTCTGTTTGTTTCTCAATCAAAAACTCTGATATAGTATATATATATATATATATATATATATATATATATATATATAGCATATAAACTATCCATTATGAAGAATTAAGTACCAATAAGTACATTGAGGCACTCTAAAAGGAGTAAAATATTTAGGAACACAGAAAACCCTTCCTGGTTCTGATATTCAGAATAATGACATCATGATAGGCTTTTAAATTCAATAATTCTATCATGCTTCCAAAGATTTTTTATTAAACTAACTCTGGTGACAGCAAATTGCAAAAGACAAAAAAAATTATGTTAGGTAATTAATCACATGCAAAAGGTGCTTTATTTCCTATGTTCATTTGCAGCAAAGTGAAAAACTAAAAAATTTTAGTTTTAACTGCTAGCAATCATCTCGTGTGGATGTAATTTGACTATTTAAATGTTTGATATGTGAATCACATGTTGGTGAAGCTATCAAAATAAACTAAGTGAAATAAATCCAAGTTAATATATGCACATATATAATATTCTATATTTTAACAGCTTGATAAATAATTCATGTACAATATAATCCAAGGGCTTAAATATACTAAAAAGAGTTGTGCAGTCATAACCACAAGAAATTTTAGAGCATTTTCTTTATGCCTACACCCATTATTAGCTCCCTGCTACCCCCAACTTCCCCCTCTCTATGGGTTTATCTATGCTAGCTTTCATATAAAGAAAATCATGTCATTATAAATGAAGGGGAAACAAAGCCCATCAGTAGATGAAGTGACATCCTCTTACCAAAGGGTTGCAGCAAAATGAGCCAGTCAAGGTACAGTGTAGTAACAATGAAATGTGCAACTTTCCTCTGGTTCTCAAATGCTTCTTCCCACCCACTATTCTGATCCCAATTTTACCAGACGACTCCAGCTAGACCAGGGGATGTACATTGGAGTTGGAAACATGGGGAATTTAAGATAGATAATCCCTCAGGACTAGTGGGGGGAGTGGTGATACTGGGAGGGTAGAGAGAGGGTGAAATAGAAAGGGGGAACTAATTTCAGGGATCTACATATGACCCGGGGTGTGGGCAACAGGAGGGTGGGTGAAGGGACACATTGGACAGTGTATGGTATGAAAAGGTAATAACAATATGTAAATTATTAGGGGTTCATGGGGTAGGAGGAGTGGGGCGAGGAGAAATATGGGGAACTGGAATTCAGGGGGAAAAGAGCTAGAGAAAAGGGGGAAAGAGGAGCTTATACAAAGGACTCAAGTAGAAAATATTTGGAAATGAATATGGCAACATGTATTCAAATATGCTTAATGCAAATAATGTATTGAATGTTGTAAGAGCTATAAGAGCCCCAATAAAATCTTTATTTTTAGAAAAATAAGAAAATCATGTCAAAATTTTCATGATTTTTTGTAACAATTGTTGTAACAATTGCAACAAAATAAAAAACAGAAAAACCTTAATCCAAGAGAAAGTGGAAGATGACATAAATGACACTAATTTAAAAATGTGTCAAAAAAAAGAAAAAATGGGTCAAAACAGAAAATAAATAATAGCTAAAATTTAAATATGTCTGTAGTAATCCATTTTCCAATGCCCTCTGTCTGAGAGCAAGCCTATCCACAAACCTGGTCACTAATCCAAGGGAGTTCAATTGGAGCTTAGTCTGCATGGGGACAATGCAAATAGATTTGGACTTTCATTGTCATCAAAAGCCTTCGACAAACAAAGTGTTCAAAATATAAGCGCTAATACAATTGTCTCCTCTGATCTTGGATTTTATTGTTTATAAGCATTGGATCGCAGGGGCTGCAGTACTCCTTCAAGGTGTGTTTAGTCGACATTTCACTTAGATGACTACCTGCTTTAAGTCATGCCAGACACTCTTATTTTGGACATCCAGGCACCATCTGATCTCTTCCCCACACTTTTCTACAGCACCCTTATCTTCAGTGATCACTTCATGAGAGCAGGTATTGAGCAGGGTCACATGCCAAGGACTGAGTGTTCTCTGATTAGGACTTAAAATTATGTACTAGCTCCAAAGGCATTTGCATATTTAAAGTCCACATTCATCCTTGTCCACTTTAGAAACAGGATTATCAGCTCATTGAGAAATAATGGAAGTAAATTTCAAGAGACATTTGATAATTCTAATAATAATATTGTTAATCTTGCCAGAAGTATAGATTTTAAAGTACTATTGGGAAAAGGAAAGTGTATGTACATATTTTTTGGACTAAAATACATAGAATGTTCATTCTGTATATTAAAAAACTTAAGTAACTGAGCACTGTTTAAGAAAACAATGAAGGCTAGACACAGGCCAAAAACTTTCAATCACGCTCATTCACTAAGGTGAAACTGTCTACAGGATTAGGATACAAGGTTCATATTTTTAAAAATCTCAACTAACTCTTAATGTCCCTTAACTTCATACATGCAAAGTTTTCAGAGAATTACATATTCTTGCATGATGCACTTTTATTGAATTCCACTGCCAATATTTAATTGACTTTTATAAACATAAAATTGATAGTCAAAATTGTTCATTTTCTTACATTTTCAGAGCTACAGAATAGTCAGAACTGGTTAAATTGGGAATACAGTGTCCCTAAAGAAGCACTTGGGTGGCATAAAATCTTGATGACTCTTCCCAAAGGTGCCTGAGAAGAAGGACTCAGTCACAGAACTGAGAAACCTTTGAGGTTTCTTGAAAGCAACTGTTTAAAGGCTTTGACAGTTAACAGAAATGATTGTTACAAGCAACATCTTTTCCTAGCATTGATAGCTTTTTACTTATGGAGGTAGTTTGGAAGGAGAAAATTCAGAAGAAAAATGTGCCTGTCTGTTGTAACAATTTGGGAAGAGGCGGACAGTGAACACTCTGATTTTAATAAGTGAATTAATAGACTGAACTCTCATCATAGGTTGGAGTTCTGCAGATGAACACACTAGATCTTGGGTATTTGGGGGAAATCTTGAAATACAGTTCTATCCTTTGAACCTTCTGTGGAGAAGCACATTACAAAACAAGGTAGCATTACCAACCTGCTCTCTCAGAGTCATCATCCTATTACACAAGGTGGATTCCTTCGCTGATAGTTTGCATGGAGAAAGGTTAGAGCAAAAAGGTGGGGTGAAGTGTTATTTTAATTTTCTTTTTTATTATTTGCTTCACTCTAACCATCAGGTTTTTGTTTTTAACCCACGTATGAGTCATAAAAGAATCCAAATCTATTTCAATGTTTCTTTCCTTCTTTTTATAGCCACTCAGCCCAATGTGTAGATCTGATGGGTCAGGAACCTGGAGGGTTTTTAAAGGCTCTGATCCTTTTCAGTTGTTTTTTAAACTTTTAATGTACTTGTTTTTGTTTTGTTTATTCATACGTTTTCCTTTTTTGCTGTGGAACATGATATATACAAAGAAACTCAGAGTCCATATGGTAACACAGCCCGTCGCAACAGATCAATGGCAGACTCCCCTTAAACACCCTCTGTATGTGGTTCTTTTTTGCTCTTTCTTTCCCCACTCTCCTTCCCCCACCCTCACCCCCTTGTGCCTTGTCGCATAGCTTCGCTCTCTCACACCTCTTCTTAGTCTTTAAAGTCTTATCATTTGAGTCTTATTTTTATTTTTCCTTTTATAATAACTGTGTCATAAAGTATTTTCCTTTAGGAAATTGACTGACTTTGCTGAATATAATGTTCTCTAATTTTGTCCGTGTCTTAAGATGTCATACATCATCTTTTTTTCAGGATAAGTAATCTTCCATTGTACAAACACACCAGAGCTTGTTTAGCTATTCCTCAATCAATAGTCAAGAAGGTTTTTTAAATTATTCCCATATTTTTGCTAGGATAGAAATCATTGCATAACCATAGTTGTGCATATGTCTATTCATGTTTCATTCTTTATTTCTTTGGGGTATATACCAAGTAGAGAGGTTTCAGCATCATAAGATACTTGCGTTTGCATTTGTTTTGTCACCACTTTTTAAGTTTGAGAATTGAGGCTTTTGTTGAATGGGTTTGTCTGGAAATACAGACCAATGACATAAATCTATGTTCAAGATAAAAAAGTCTATGTTCAAGAAAGAAATTTATATCAAAAAGCAACTTTACAACAAGAAAGTGTCCCAGCCCAGTTCCACCAAAATCCATAGGTCCGATGCTCGCTGGGTCCCCCTCCAGACTCATGTAGGTGCAGGCTGAAGATGTCAAAGGCGCAGTGGAAAGCAGGGAGAGCACAGGCCAGTGAGTTCAGTCATGCGGACCCATGTGGACTCATGTAGAATCCTGGCAGGGGGCCAGAAGCTCTCAGGATTTGGTAGCCCACAGGGGCCTACACTTAGAGGCAGACGCAGAGTGCATGGGAGAAGGTAGGCAAAGTGACTGAGAAGAATCATCTCTGTTCCATCTTGCTCTTATATGAAAGACTATATCCCTAAGGAAATATCATTAAGATACCACTTGATTAGCAGGTTGAACTCCGTCCCAAGTCAACAGTACGTACTGGACATTAAACTTGATTATTACAGGGATACATGATTCAACAAATTCATGTTTGTCAGAAGAGTTTCGATCAGCCTTTTTATTTTTGTTGTTGTTGTTGTTTTGGGGGGTTTCTTTTGGGGGGGGCATCACTGTCTTTTGGTGGCAGTGGGAGGCCCACCCTTGCTCCTGGAGAGCTGCTGCTGGATTTGAACCGCCAGCCCTGTCGGCCACAGTCCCACACTCAACCACTACGTCGCCGGGGCTCAGCCCTTAGATCAGTTTTTTATCTATAGTTTCCACACCAAAAATGGTGTATAGGATTATAAAAATGCTTCAGGGAAATTAAAACCATATTATGACCTCAAAATCAAGTGTCAAACTTTGTCCAAATGAATCTACAAATTCAATAAAACTCCAATGATTTTTTCTTTTTTCTTTTTTTTTTTTTTAGGCATCACTGCCCTGGTGGTGGGAATAGGAGGCCCAGCCTTTGCTCCTGTGAGCGGGAATTGAACCTCCATCCCAGTGGGCCGCAGTCCTGCGCACAACCACTACGCCACCGGGGCTCAGCCCTCCAATGAGTTTTTCAATAGACTTCTTTCACTAAATTAATGACACCATATTAAAATTTAGAGGAAAAAAGCTGTCAAAAAATCTTGAAAAAGGAAAAAATGAAAGCACTCCTGTACGTGTTTTAAGAGTTATTATAAAGATGATACATTCAAGACCACCTGGTATCAGCAATAGGATACCTTAAATAGTCTGCCCCTATTATTTTATGATGAAAATATAGCATAAGTTAGAAGAATCTTAGTTTAGACAGTCATATCATTTGTCGAGACTTTACTAGAAACCTTCTGGACCTGTCACTCTAAGCTGGACCCCTCAAAGAAATTCTGTGATTGTGTCCAAAAACAAATTCTCAAAGATATTAGAGATATTAGATATTGAGTCAGAGACCCAATTCTCATCTGAGTGTGATGAGTCTTCCCCAGACATTCCCTTTCCCCCACATGAAGAGCCAAAGCCTTCACACTCAGCCTGTCTCCTTGAGATTTAAGATTCGACTAATGGAAGCTTTGTGACATAAGATCTTCGCTAAGGCAAAACTTTGTTTTCCTAGTTTGTGCCCGCCATTCCACGACTTGTGTCTGTCTGGAAAAAAACTCTTTTACTCTCTTTGCATTTTTATCGTGTGAGAACAAAGAACTGAGAAGGTGGGTATTTGGAGGATGGATGCTTCTCATTCTTCTTTCCCATGGATGTGAAAAGAAAACTTGGAATCTTTCCAATCAGCCTTGTCTCTGTGATCTAGCATCAGTCACCAGGCAACAGGGGCCCTATCTGTGCTCACGCTGCAGCATCCGCACACCAACTTACATGCCTGCTATATAGCTGTTCCATATAATAGCGGACCCTTAGTGCTGTGGTGGCCATTCGCTGGGCTTTGCTGTGCACAGTCAGCGTTTTGAAACCACCAGCAGCTCTCTGCGCGAGAGACTCTGCTTTCTACTCCTGGAAAGAGTTGCTGTCTGGGAAACCCACAAGTGGTTGCCATGAGTCAGCCTTGACCCCATGGCAGTGAGTGAGGCTGGTTGTTGTTTTGTAAATATTACCTGTTAGTCCTTGTCCGGATTATGCAGCTCTTGTGAGATGCGCTCAAGTCACTTCTGACTCAGGGTCAGATTAAACAGTGATCGGTCCTGTGCCTCCTCACAATTCTTCTAGGGCTTGAGTTGGTCCATGTAGTCACTGTGTCGATTATGTAGGCTGTGTCAATATCACACTTTTAATTATGTCATCAAATATTTAGGGAGCTTCAAAAAGTTTGTGAAAAAAAATACATACATATATATATATATATATATATATAATTTAAAAGAGTGACACTTGATTACCTCAAGGCTGACAATTGACATCGTGTTAGATAAAGGAGGGTAGAATTACTTAGAGAAGGATTAAAGAGATAGAAATACTGCCTTCAGAAATGTATAAAATCTAGATGGAGGATATGTCAAAACACCATGACTTCACAAGTAGATATTTTTGTTTCATAAATGTCTCTATGATTTTGTAATAATATGTGCTGGTTTACCCTGATAGGTTCAAATTACTTTGATGAAGTTATCAAAGATATTCATTCATAATATAAAAGTGTCACCAATAAGTTTCACTGAATTAACTGAACATTCTAATGAAAAAACATGAGAGAATATCTGTACACTTTTATGACAAGGATTTCCATGAGAACTCACAGCAAGGCAAACCATTCAAGAATGATCATTTGGATTTCATAAAGACTCAAAACTTTCTTTCATGAAAAAACACCATCAAGACAATAAAAAGGCAAATCACAGAATGGTAGAAAATATTTGCAGCACAATTATCTGCTAAAGAACTTTCCCCATTATATATAATGAACTCCATGTGCTTAATAACAGCAGAGAAAATCAAGCTTTAAAATAAGCAAATTATTTTAATAGGCGTTTCACAAAAGAAAAATATGTAAGTGGTTAGTAAGGACTTTAAAAGACTTCAACAAAATTGGTCATCAGGAAAATAAAAATTGCAACCATAATTACGAAAAACAAAATCTTTGAATGACAACATCAACTGTTGAGTGATGCCATGGGGCTATCAGAACTCTCTAATACTGTTGCTACAAATATGAAATGCTGAAACCACTTTGTAAAATTGTCTTGAAGTTTCTCAATCAGTTAAACATCCATCCATCCAAGGAGACAGTGATTCCAGATATTTATCAAAGAGATATGAAGATATTTGTTTACAAAAGTGTG
Organism: Nesogale talazaci; assembly: GCA_004026705.1. Taxonomy (NCBI): domain Eukaryota; kingdom Metazoa; phylum Chordata; class Mammalia; order Afrosoricida; family Tenrecidae; genus Nesogale; species Nesogale talazaci. Next base: position 30,796 of record PVJH01009956.1, read on the forward strand.
TCAAATAAGAATGTTCGATGTATTTTATAGGAATGAGACCAGAAAACAACCCTATGATCATAAAAAAATCCTTTAATTGTGATACTTTTATACATTGAATACTACCTGACTCAGTAAAAAAGGAATGATTTAATTACATGGACAGCAATATGAATATCAGAAAACTATGCTAAATGAAAGAAGCCAAACAGAAAACAAGCACATTGTATGTTTGCTTTACACAATATGGAAATTCTAGGATAGACTTAACTACCTTAAAGTAATAGATATCAACAATTTTGGGAGGGGGGAAATAGGAAGTGACTATAAAGAGGCACAATGGAATTTACTTGAAAATTGGAAATGTTCGGCCTTGATAGGCATTCATTAAATTTGATTGAATGGTACACATAATATCTGATCATTTCACTCTACATACTTAAACCTCAATTGCAATTTTTAACTCAAGGATTCTCTGAGGAGTGGCAGAACTTTACACATTGTATTACAACGTCAGTCTCTGAACCTTAGGTTAAGACTTGGGATAAATAAACACGATTCCTTTTAAATTTTCGTATAGACTTTCTTCCTTTTTTTGCACTGAAATTTATGCTTTTACAAGGTCTAACATCATCACCTATTTTCTTTAACTCACATGACAACCACTATCCTTTCCCAAACACCTGCATTTGGACCACATTGAACACAGGCGATTTAAACAGAGTTATTTCTGGGCAGGGTCTCTAAGTTAGAGTGCTACCATACCAAATATATTAATAAAAGCCATAAACAGGTGACTTTACTGTGAAAAGAAATTTCCCTCATAGTTCTAAAAGTTGAAAATTTGAGTAAGACTCTAGTCCATGTCAAGTCCTTTGGTGGGTCTTACCAGAAGCCCTTGATGTTCTTCACATGTCGGTATTCACGTAGAACTTGTCTTTTCACTTAGCGCGTATCTCTCTTCATGCTTAAAGCGATAACTTGAAAACCCTTGCTCTTAAACAGCGTTCTATTGATGGGAATTGTGCTAAGACTTTTTGGAGGGCACAATCCAACGCATAATGCTTAGCAACCGTTTTAAATTTAATTTAAATCTTCTTTCTTTGACCCAACAAAAACTTCTGAGAGTTGCAACCCCTTACTTCACCTGAATTCCCTACTTCATGAATTTGCCTGTTTTAAAACTGCTACTTCTTTCATAGATATCTACATTTGAAGAACTACACACACAAATACAGATATACAGACATATAGACACACATATGCACACAACTGATGATGGAATTAAAACGGGCGGCAATTGTTTCGGTTAGAAAATGTTGCTTTCATTTTGTTCACACTCAAGAAGCAAACAGCCACTTCCATTTGGGTGTTATGGCTAGAATCACAGCCTCCATCCTTCCCATATATTTAAAGTCTGACCACAGGTTATATAATAACCAGCCATAGGCAAGGGTTGAGGGACAAATATCTCTCAAATAATTTTTTACGGTTAATATCTGGTTATGCGTGGTTAATATCAGTCTCCACCATGTGACTATTGGATCCATGATGTTGAGGATACTATATTTGTCTATCATTTTATTATCAATATTTAGTACATAACTGAAAACCAATAAATATTCAATAGATGAATGCATGAGAACTGAATCTGATAAAAGAACATCATTTCATATACAAGAGGAATTCAGAATGAAGACAAAAACCTAAGTCTATTATTTTAACTGGAGATCCAGGTTACCAGTGGCCAAAAATGTAGATGAAAATTTATTAGACCAGAAGCACTGTGGAGAAGCGTGAGTTTCTGGTTGGCAAATATTTCTGCACTGAGCCCGGTGTTGCTGGAACTTTGGAGCGCAAAGTTGACAGTTCAAATCAACCAGTTACTTCCAAGCAGGAAAGGTGGGTCTACCTACTTTCATAAAGATTTACAGCCTAAGAAATTCTACCAAGTGTGTCTCTGAGTTAAAATTGGCCTGATGCCTGCAGTTTTGGGTTTAGTCCCAAGCATATTGGCAATGGAGAGGTGGAGGCAGAAAACGTCAGTATAGGCATATCTGTGAATCTGTTAAAATGGTAAGAATCTGTTGGGCTGGACCTTCGAGTGAAAGGACTGGTTGAATTTGGAGGAAAAAACAAAAGAGAAGTACACAAAAAGTCATGAAACATTTTGCTTGGTCTATATTTTGCAGGTCTTGCGGTTCTTGCCTCCCAAACTCAAATGTACTATGCATATTTTCAGACAATGACTAGGAAATCTATCCATTTCTGTGCCTTATTGTGTCAAAATCAGCAACATTAAAGGAGACCCAAATCAGAGAGAAAATCAAAGCTCCATCCTGAGCCAAACAGAGTCCTCTTCTCCTCTTTAAGAATTGGGCAGCGGGGGACGGGGGAGGGAAGGTAATGTCTCCATCTTTGGGTCATGGAGTTGCTTTCTTTTCACAGATTAAGCAATATCCCAACATATGTCAACTTCTTCAGACATTCCGAGAATCCCAGGTCCTCATCCCTAATCTTATGAGTGCCCCCTTGACCTCTTTGTTTCTTAATGTGTAGATAAGTGGATTAAGTGTGGGGGTTACGACAGTGTAAAAAAGGGTGAGAAACTTGCCTCTTTGCTGAGCATAAGGATTCTTGGGTTGAAGGTAGACAGCTGTGACAGTGCCATAGAAGAGGGAAACCACAAGGAGATGAGACGTGCAGGTGCTAAATGCTTTCTTCTGGCCAGCTGTTGACTGTATCTTCAGCACAGCCTTGCCAATAGCACCATAAGAAGACACTATAATGATCAGGGGCACCACTAGCAGAATGATACTGGCTACCGACATTTGAATTTCATTGTAGGTAGTGTCTGCATCGGAGAGCTGAATCAGGGCTGGGACTTCACACACAATGTCATCCACCTTCCGGTGTGTGCAGAAGGGTAACTGGAGGGTCGCAGGGGACTGGATCAGAGTCTGAAGCAAGCCAGTTCCCCATGCCAGGATTGAGAGCTGCAAACAAAGCTTAGGGTGCATGATCATTGTATATTGTAGCGGATGACACACTGCCACGTAGCGGTCCACAGCCATGACCACAAGAAGGACACATTCAGTGGCCCCAAGCCACAAGAATACATAGAGTTGAACAGCACACCCAATGTAGCTGATGGTTTTTCTTGGACCCCAAAGATTAACCAACATTTGTGGAACACAGCTGCTAGTAAAACATAGATCTAGCAAGGAAAGGTTGGAAAGAAAGAAATACATAGGAATGTGGAGTTTAGGATCCTTCCAGGAGACAAGAACTATGACCATATTTCCAATGATCGTCAAGCAATAGAAAATTAGAATGATCCAAAAAAGTACCTTCTCCAAATAAGGCTTGTCAGAAAAGCCAAGGAGAATGAAATCGCTGTGACTGTTGTTGCAAATTGCGATCATAGTTTCTGTACCAGAGTCTCTTTAGAGAATGTTCCAAAAGCGTTGCTCACAATTTGCGTCTCCTAGGACTGAGACACAAAATGTGGCCGTGGGACTTGTTTGCTTCCTTTTTACTCAATGTTGAGATTGTCATAAGCTGTATTTCAAGAGGAAACAAAATAAAAGATTAAGTGATCTGTTGCAATCTTTTATATCTATCAGTCATCCTATTCTTCTTTGCTTATCTTCTGCATATTTGTATCTACCTAGAGTTCTGTTATGTGTACACTATATAGTCTTATAATGATAACCACTTTTCTAACTATTAAAATCTGCCTTTCATCTGTGTTATCAAGGACTATGTATAGTTTGGGGGTATACAGTGCTGTTCAGTGCACATCATCATTTTCACTCTCTCTTGGGTCTGTATTTCTGCCTCTTTCTCTGAATGTAACCGAAAATCTTTCTCCCATGTTTCCCTACTCTTTTCATCTCTCACCTCCTCCCTTTCTCTTCTTCTCATTCTTTATCCTTTTCTCTAGATCTCCTTTTCACTTTCCTCATTTCTAAATGCTATTTTTCCCGGTGCTGTGTGATTTTAGTAAAGTCCCTTACTTTACAGATGCTAGATAAACAGATCTACCAAGTAAAGGTTGGAAAAAAAAGAAATACATAGGAATGTGGTGTTTTTGATTCTTCAGTAACAGAAGAACTATGGGCATACTTTTAATAATCAAAAGGAATAGAATATTAGAATGATCAAAAAAGCTTTAGTTCTTTCCTTAGATTTTATGTGTGGGAAACAGGAAGATCATAAGATCTACCTACACTTGTTGGAAGGGTTAAGTGTAAGAACACAAGTTAAGGACTAAAAGTAGCTGCAGAAACATAATACTGATGTTCATGACACCACTGAAAACAGGATGCTATTTAAGTTACTGTTCTAACTGAAAACCACCAAACTTAAGGCCAGCAGTTTTCAGAAAGCATGAGTTATAATAACACTTAGGGTAAAGGAGTACATTTCATCTATCTGTACAGCCTTCCTTGCAAAAAGAACTTGAAATGAATGTGTTCCCTTCCCTGCAATTACAAATTATCCATTTTTATATTCAAGAGATATGTGTGTTTAGTCTTCTACAGTATGGTCACTGATTTTAATACTTCACATTCTTTATTTTTAGATAATCTTGTACACTGTTTTATAATCCTTTAATTTTATATATGATCATAATTCCATATACTTATATATTCTAAGGAGGGGATGATAAACATTTTAAGAAAGATCAATTTGAGAAATTATGAATAGAATAACTGAATATTTGATGGATCTAGTGTTCTACTTTAAAAATATTACCTTTAAAATGACCCATAAAAGAAACATCAAGAAAAGGTAATGATGCATTTACATAAAATACATTGGAATTTAGAATTCTTGGATCCTAGACCCCACTTTGCCACTGATTAGAAAACTGGCCTTCCCCGAGAAAGGGTCACTATCGAAGACCATGACCGTTTCTCAAAATGCTGCTGTGATTATGTGATGCTCTCCTTCTACATGATAACTTCCACTAGCTTTCTCAGCTTCCTGTCTTTCCATCTGACAGTAGTACTTACATATCTATATCTTTCTAAGCTGATGTCTCCCATTTCCTTTTTTATTAAAATCATTGGTGGAGATGGATCTGTCATTTGAACCACTATTTATAAAAGTTTCTTGCATGGCAGGACAGTCTTTCTCTCACTAGTTTTCACTGTGAAAGATACAAGAAGTCTTTTCATTTCTTTTTCCTGAAACTATTCATTGTCCCCGCAGTTTTCCTTTTGCTCACCTCCTTTGGGCCTCCAGTCCTTCGGAGAGTTCACACTGAGAACCAGCGGTTTTCGAGGATGAGGTACACAATGACAGCTCACCTTTTCAAGTAGATGCCTCTGCTGCCAGCATGTCTCATCTCCTCAGTTCCACCCTGGCTCCAGAAGAGAGCTACCAGTTCCACATGAGCCCAGCCTCACCACACATTCCCATGGTGTCCTGGCTCTGGCAAACTGTATATGCTCCCATTGTCTGTCCCAAAGCCCTGCCTGGCACTGTGGGAGCCACTTGGCATGCTGACAAGTGCTCTCCAGAAGTGTAAGTGCTTTAAAGGCCCTAGGGAGAACCTTCACACGATAAAGGATGGAACTATGAGAAATGCTCTTCAGATATTATTATTTGGGGTAGAAAAAACTATAGGAGGTCCTGAGAGAATTGCATGCAAATGGTTAACCTGCTCATTGGATAACCAACAGATTGACAGTTTGAGTCTACCCAGGGATGCCTCCAAAGAGACCTGAAAATGTGTTTCCACAAACTAAGTCACCAAACACTTTATGAAGCACAGTTCTATTCTGATATGTACGAGGTCACTATCAATTAGTCTTCCCTTGGGAATTGGGGCTCCTTGCACACAGCCAGGCTAGAAGTATTATTGTATCTTGAAAAGAATAGCCGTTTCTCACTTACACTTCTTGATATCCCCTCACAAATCGGCTACTGGCATCCAATTCTCTGTCTCAGACTCTGCTCTCAGAGAACTCTAAATTAAGAGAGTTGTCTCTAGAAGTCAAGTGTGGATAATGAATCGTCTTCTTTTCTGATTACAATAGGCCCTCCAGTTGCTGGGCTTTAACAGAGTCATGGTCCCTCTTGGCAACTGTTACATAACAGTTACTCAGTCTGTTGTGGCTTATGACAATGTACAGGAGAAAGGAGAAACCTATGACCAATGAAGTCCACAGTTGTGTGTTCATCTCCACGTTCCCTAAATTTGTCAGATACAATGGATCTCCTTCTACTACATAATTCTGTAAGCCCTCAGATAGTGGTGCTGAATGAGGACAAGTGGTCAGGTAGGAAAAATCAAGACCCAGACTATGTGTATCTATTCCTACCCCCACTCCCTAAAGAAAAGGAAAAATCAAATCACTAGGACATTCAAGGTGAAAGAGTTCCACCATCCTCAACCTAACGCCAACTAACAGGTTTATCTTTTCAAGGACTCAGCACCAATCTTGCCTTACTGACAGATTGGATGTTGGGTAGTGGCCATATTGCATGCTGTTGAGTGCATGTGTAATATTAATCTTTCCACTTTGGCTATTTCATTCATGTGCCAACAGTGTCAGCATCGCAAGTGGAAGGTGAGGGTAAATTACAGAAGTTTGACAATATATGCTGTGTGAGTCATTTTATTAACCTACTGGTCAATTATTCTTCTGTGGTAGATTCTATCCTGTGCATGTTAACAGGCTGTGCAAAGATGTTAACATGCCTACTCACACATGTCTACCATATGCTCCTATTTCATACTTCCTTGTTCCAAATCTTTCTATCATGATCCTTCCAGACAATTGAGAAACTTCCTAAGATATTTATGCATAAAGAGTTATGCATAATCCAACTTTCAAAATAGGTTATTTCTCTTTACACACAAGTGAATGACCAGGTACCTTCCTTAACTTCTACCTATTGTAAGGGCCATCCCTCAGCATGTTTTTGATAGGCCATGCATGAGTGGGGCTCTAATTCACTCTTCATCATTTATGGGGTTTGCACCTGCATAACAAGTTGATCGTGGATGAATCAAGCTCTAGTTTTTCCTTCTTCATAAGCATGTTAGAAATGTGCCCCCGTGCACCTATAGATGTTCCTAAGGATGAGAGACTGATACAAAAGTGGGAGATAGCATGAAGTTCTGGACTCACACAGTGGGATTCTGCCCCAGACACTGTGCTCAGTCCTGGATGTGCCAATACCACCTTACTTTTTTTACTGCTGTCTCCACCCCCAAGAATAACTTGGTGGGTGTGGGAACATGAATTAACTCCAAAATGACCACTGCAGCTAAGCAGGCATTTCCTGTGTATCTTTATTCTCACTTGGATGATACAGCCCCCCCTCTCCTCCTCCAGATTATCAGGGTGAACCAGCATAGACAAAGGTATTGTGAATGTTACCTGCTCCCTCCCCCTTTTCTGCATTGCAGGTATGTTAGCTGCATGTTGTTAAGGTTTTGGATAGTTCACCTCATTGTCCCTGTGAAAAGGAGGTCACTTCAGCAGAAACTTTTCTGTCTAGCCTCACTGCCAGCTGGAAGAAGCCATATGACTATCCCCTTCAAACCCTAGTGTGATGATTTCTCTCAAACCTGCTTTGGGTCCATTTTTCAATCTCTTGGCCTCTGCAACGAAAGAGTCTCTTCCTCTTTGGGACTTAAGTCCACAACTAGATCCAACATTGCCCACCTCTTGATGGGTACCTTGGACTACAAAGTCCGTTGGTGCTCTAGCATCTGGTGCTTCTTCTTTAACAAGATATGTAAGCACAGTAAGACCTACTTTTCTAATGGTGTATAAGCCACTGTCTCCAGAAAGCTGGGTCTTGCCCAGAACCCTAAGGATTCTCTTGTGATTTCCCATAAGCTTTCCTTAAACTCAAGCTGAAATTTTGTCAGACTTTATATCTCTAATATTTTGTTGGACTAGAATCTTTGCATGCCAATTTCCATAGTGAATTCCACACAGTCTAGACCCACTGTAGAGTCCATTCTCATGCTGTAACTTACACATAGCAGGCAGTCTTGGGTGTCACCAGCATAAGGGTTTGAGCAGTATATACAGGTGACAACTATGTTTATTACAAAACAAAGAAGGGACTAGGGAGTATCAAGTATTTTGCTTTCTTCCAGAAGATAAGATGTAGGATACTGAAGACCTGGAAGGGAGTGTATGTGACTTAATGTCTACACTCATAACCACAGGGCTTAGAAGACCATTGCTAGGGTTAAGAGGAAAACCTCCGCAGTTCCAAGATAGGGCTGAAACCAAAAACACATTCTCCACAAAGAAAGAGGTCTTCACAACTCCCTTCCATTAAAATGCTAATAGAGAGGTGTTTCCTAAGGGAGCCTGGCTACTCACTATGCAGTTAAAGAATGGCTATCTTTAAGAACACTCAGACTCTTTTTGTCCCACTCAAGGAGCAGTAGTCTACTTCTGACACCCATACTTAGCATGCGGAGTTCCTGTAGGGAGCTCTGGGACATCCAAGGTTAAGACACTGCCCATTCCATTGAGTATATGCCAGGCTTGCAGGTCCTCTACTATATAATTTGATTGTGAGATAGACCCCCTGCTGCTCTTCTCCTGAGAGAGGAGACCAGACCCCTGTGCCCTGCTCATCTATCTTGTTTTCTTTAATTGCCCATGTCACTCCTAAGGACCCATTCAGCTGTGAAGCCGGATCCCACAATAAGAGGTGCTAGATGAGAGGTAAACAGAGGTGTGAGGACAAACAAAGCGAGAAAATGTTAAGCGGCTGTAACAGCTCTATGAGCAAAGGAGTCCCCAGATGAGGTCGAGGGTCTAGCAAGTACCCAGGGAAGTCACACCCAGTGAGGAGAGTAGTGGGTTTTTAAAAAGGGGGCGAGGGGGGGCCCTTTGGGAAAGGGTTGGATTTGTAGCTACTGGGAATTTTCCACTGCTGTCATGTTTGTTCCTTTGTCCAATTTTCCAACTATTGCAGATGGGGAGAAAAAATGGCTATTCTTGTAGCCTGTTCTGAGAATTGTCTGTCAGTTTCATTTCCTGGTACCTGCAGGGAGATGGTTCGAGGCTCTAACAGGCTGTCCCTGACCAGACTAGATCTAATGATAGGTTCCTCACTTTGACTGAGTAGTCCCAGAATTTGTCTAGCCAATACATAATTTAAACTTTTACTGATGTGTCAGGTCTCTGAATTTTTTTATTGCATGCAATTCTCATTCACTGCGCCATATATGTCTAACCAAGACCTTCACTGTATGAACTACTTTTTGCTCATATGGTTTGATTAGGGGAATGGATAATGCTATTTGTCAAAATGGCTAGCCATGATTCTCAATATTATGCAACTGTGCACCATTTTGTGATCTGATGAGGAAGTTTTGTTAGGGGGTGTGAGTTGCATCCAACATCAGTGGCTCTTCTACCAAATCTCACCTGTTCACAATCCTGCATATGGCTTGGCAATCCTACACAATCCTCCGATGCCCAGTTTTGACATACTAATGAGCTTCCTGACACTTTACCTGTGAAGTATGGTATATGCAACCTACTACAAACTCAAAAACCAACATTCTTCCATATGATCCGACACTTTATGGGTTGGCATCTTATGCAACCCCTTCAATTAGGAAAAACCTTCAGCTTGATGCTTGATCCACAGATTTGTGACTTGCCAGCCCCCACAACTGTGTGAGCCATATCCTTTACATGTATTTCATGACTTTGGCAGTTCTGGCTTAAGACAATAAGACAATTAGGATTATTTCATTGATATAGTGTGTCAATATAGCATTTTTCAAGATGCACAAGTTGTTCAAGTCCCTTCATTCTATAATATTTTTTGGGGGGGAGGGCATCACTGCTCTCTGGTAGGAGTAGAAGGCCCAGTCTTGCTCCTGTAGAGCTGCTGCTGGATTTGAACTGCCAACCCAGTGGGCCACTGTCCCGCACTCAACCACTATGTCACCAGGGCTCAGCCACTCATTCTATAATTTTTAAAAGATGGAAGTATTAGCATAATATATCCCTGGGACATGTATGCTGTCTTGATTTCTAAGCAGATACAAACTCTTTGTGATCTGTTTTCTGATATTCATGTTGATATTGAGCACATTCTGATCCACGGGACCCTAAGTACCATAGAGTGAGACATCCCTTTTTAGGATGTTCTCGTTAGGAGTCATGGAGTTAGTTAGAGTGACCCTATCTATGCACAACAGAAAGGCTGCCTGCAGCTGTGCTAGTCTCTAAAAGGTTCCCACGCTTAACTCCATTGTTTCATTCACCCTGTCCATCTGTCTCCTTTCTCTTTTTCACTGCTCCTACCCTTTAGCAAATAGGCTGTCCTTCTACAGTAACTTATTTTTCCTGACAATGTGTCCAAAGTATTTAAGATGAAGTCTCGCCATCCTTGCTTGTAAGAAGCACTCTGGCCCCACTTCTCCAAGAAAGACCTATTAGTTTGTCTGCTTAGCAGTCCACAGTACTTTCAATATTCTTTTCCAGCACCACAGTTCAAAGCCATTGATTCCTCTTCAGTCTTCTCTACTCAGTGTCTGACTTTCACATGCATAGAGATCATTGAAAATGCAAGGCTTGAGTCAGGCACATCTGGGTCCCCAAAATCATAGCCTTACTCTCCAGTATTCTAAAGAGGTTTTGTGCAGCAGAGTTACCCAATACAATATATATTTTTATCACTTGACTGCTGTTCCATGAGCGTTGACTGTAGATCCAAGCAAGACAAAATCCTTGACAACTTCAATCTTTCTTCGTTTTTCATCATGTTGCCTGTTGGTGCACTTGTGAGGATTTGGGTCTTCTGTACATTGAGTTGAAATCTATACCTAAAGCTATAATTCTTGATTTTTATCAGCAAGTGCTGTAAGTCTTCATCATTTTCAGCAAGCAAGATTATTTCATCTGCATATCACAGCTTACTAATAAGCCTTCCAACAATCCTAATGTCATTTGCAACTTTAGGTAAGCCAGCTTCTCTGATGATTTGCTCATCATAAAGACTAAATAAATGTAGTGAAAGGAAACAACCTTGTTGTATACCTATCCTGATTTTAAGCCATGTAGTATTCCCTTGTTTAGTTTGCACAATTGTTTCTTGATCCATACACAAGTTCTGAATGAGCACAATGACATGTTCTAGGATTTCCCATTCTTCTCAAGGCTATCCACAGCTCATTATGATCCACACAGCCAAATCCCATGGCAAAGTCAATGAAACATGAGCAGACATCTTTCTGGCAATCTCTGCTTTGAACCAAGAGCCATCTGACAGCAGCAATCATGTCCTTGTTCCAAGTTCTCTTCTGAATCCAGCCTGAACCTCTGGCAGCTCCCTGTCAACATACTGCTGCAACTGTTATTCAATAACCTTCAGCAAAATTTTCTTTGTATCTGATATCAATGATATCGTTCTGTAGTCTGAGCATTTTAGTGGGTCACTTTTCTTTCGAGTGGATACAATTATTTTATTTCTTCCAGTCAGATAACCAATTAGCTGTCTTTCAAATTTCCTGGCATATACCAAAGAGTGCTTCCAGTGTTTTATCAACTTGTTTAAACATTTTGATTGGTAGTCTATCAGTTTTGGAGCCTTGCTTCTGGCCAATGTTCTCAGTGCCACTTGGACTTTTTTCTTCAGCACCATTGACCTTGCTCATATGCTACCTGAAATGATGAAATATCCACTGGTCCTTTTTTGGCGCAGCGACTACATGTTCTTTCCATCTTCTTTTGATGCTTCTTGCATCACTCAATATTTTGCCTATAGAATCTTGGAATATTGAAAATCAAGGCTTGATTTTTTTTCTTCAGTTCTTTCAGTTTAAGATATAGAAATTAAAAATGATACTTTTGTCGGATCAAATGGTTATATACCAGGAAACCAGGAGGGTGCTAATATGATCTATCCATGATATTACATTTGAATTTGGGGTAATCTGCTGATTTTTGTAGGACATAGACTGATGAAGCAAATGAAGGTAAGATAAGGACTATAACCAATGTCTCCTTTAGGATTTTGAGGAAAATAGAGGAAAAGAAAATTTTCTAACAACTAAAGTAATCCCATGCACTCCTGGTCAGAGAGTTGGAAGGAGAGAATGACAGATCTGACGGTTCCTGGGAGGCATGGGAGAGGGGAGAGAGAAAGGGGCATAGACAGGCTCATGGATGGGGGGGGATAACAAGTGGTCCATAATCAATGGAAAGGAGAGTGTGGGAGGCCTGGTAGGGATTAGACAAGGACAATGTAACTGTGAGGAAGCACTGAAATGCCAGCGAAAGTGGAGCATGATGATGGGACAGGAGCGAGATGGAAGGAAATAGAAGAAAGAGCTAGAAGGCAAAGGGCATTTGCACATGTCTAAACATAGGCATGTCCATACATAAATATAAATATCTGTTATAAGGAGAGAATAAATTTAAGAACATGTTTATAGGTTAAGTACTGGGGTAACTAGTGGACTTTGGGCCCTCACCCAGGTGTTTCCCCAATGCAAGAACACTTTGTTCTATGAATCTGGTATTCTACAATGTTCACTGGTCCGACATGATCACTAAAGTAAAATGGGTGCATAAGTAAATGTGGTGAAGAAAGCTTATGGTGCCCAGCTATCAAAGGATATATCGTCTGAGGTCTTGAAGCTAAACAAAAGCCTGAAGATAAACAAAAAATCATTTACCTAAGAAGTGGCCACCCCCACACAGAAGAAGCACAACAGCCAGTGTAGCCACAAGGTAACAGGCATCAAACAGGGGGAAAAAACATATCCCTGTGTGTGCACCTCCCCAAGGCCTCCACTGAGGACATATGGGAGCATGAGCAAGAGTGGTGAAGAAACCTGATGGTGCACAGCTATCAAAAGATACAGCATCTGGGGTCTTAAAGGCTTGAGCTTAAACAAGCAGCCATCTAGCTCAGGAGCAACAAAACCCACCATAAAAAAAGCTCACTTGTCTGTGCGATCATGAGGTGCTGAAACAATCAGGTATCAGGCATCAAAGAACAAAATAAAAATCAATGGACCAATTGACTCCCAATATGATCAATGAAGACAAATGGATACAGAGGCAAAAAGAGTGGAAGAAATGGATGGTGTCCAGCTACCAAATGATTAAGTGTCTGGAGTCTCAAAGACTTGGAGGTAAATAAATCACCATTCAGCGCAGAAGCAGCAAAGTTCATGTGAAAGAAGCACACCAGCCTGTGTAATCAAGAGGGGCTAAAGGGAGCAGGTATCGAGCATCAAAGAACAAGAATCACATCATTATGGATGAAGGATGAGCAGGATGGAGACCTAAGGCCCACTTGTGGGTAATTGGTCACCCCTTTACAGGGAAGTCACGGCGGGGAGACAGACCAGTCAAGGGGCAGTGAGGCAGTGATGATGCATACAACTTTCCTCTAGTTCCTAAAGGCTTCCTCCCCCCAACCATCATGGTCCGAACTCTACCTTACAAATCCAGATGGACTGGAGAAGGTCCACTGGTAGAGAGGGGAGCTGGAGATATGGGGAACTCAGGACAGATGAGCCCCTTGGGGGCAGTGGTGAGATTGGAGCTACTGGATAGGTGGAGAGAAGGTGGGGTAGAGAGACAGAATATACACATAACCTCCTATCTGGAGGACAGACATCACAGGAGTGGGTTGGGGGAGAGGTTGCGCAGTGTAAGATATGACAGAACAATAATAATTTATAAAGTATTGAGAGTTGGTGGGGAAGGGAGAGCAGGGTAAGAGGGGACAGGGTGGAAAAGCCGATATCAAGGGCTCAAGGGGAAAGGCTGATGTTTGGAGAATGAGAACAGTAGCAGACATGTGAAGGTGTTTGGCACTGTATGTTTATTTATGTACTATGAAAAACAGTGTACGAGCCCCCAATAAAATGATTTTTAATTAGAAAAAGAGAGTCCACTGATATTATCAAAATACAATATAATCAAAGCCCCAGATAAAATTCTCAAATATATATATATATTATCAAAATATAAAAAAATTCTTTTCAAAGTGGGATTCATTGCAGTAATTCAAGAGTATTTTTATATTAGAAAAATATCAATAAAATCCACTGTATAACATGAGAGAAATGAACCACAAGAATTTTCCATTGATGTAGAAAAGGTATTTCACAAAATCCAATATACATTCTTGAAAAAAACAAAATAGTAATAGAAGGGAATTGCTCGATATCATGAAGGGCATATACACAAAGCCACAGCCCACATCATTCTAAGTAGAATGGGAATGAAAGCATCCCTCTTGTGAACAGGAATCACCAGGACATCTTTTATTACCACTTCTACTCAATATTGTATTAGAGGTTCTAACCAGAATAATAAGACCAGAAAGGGAAACAAAAGACAACCAAACTGGCAAAGAAGCACCCAAACTATTTCTATTTGCAAATAATTTGATCTTTCAAAATTACATAAACTAATGGAAAGATTCAGAAAAGAGGGTACAAAAAATGGCAAAATCAAGTTCAATTCTGACTCAAAGTATCTTCCTATATGACAGAGTAGAATAGTCCTTTGGGTATCTTAAGCTGTAAATCTTTAAAGTAAAAAACTTCATCTTTCTCCCACAGGTGGGGAGGGTGTTTGAACTGCCAGCATTTTAATTAGTAGCCCAACACATAACCCATTCTGCTAACAGGGCTCCTAACATCAAATGGTTATGAATCAATTTAACCAGAGAAAGGAAAGATATACACAAAGAAAACCACAATATAGTACTATAAGAATTCCACATAAGAAAACTCAACATTGTCAAAATGTATTAGTGATTACATCATTTTTCAAAGACAAAGAAAAATGAATTACAAATGTTATACAGAATAGAAAGAGACACCACCTAAGCAAGGTAATATTAAAAAAGAATGACACTAAACACATCACAATTACAGATCTCAAAACCTACTCTACAATCATGGTAATCCAAGCAGCCTGGTACTGGTACAACAGCAGATATATAACCCATGAATAAGAGTTGAGGAACCAGAAGTAAACTCATCCAGTTAATGGACAGTTGATCTTTCATGAAGTACAAAAATACATTAAATGGGGAAAAGATAGCCTCTCTCACAAACCCCGCTGGAAAAACTGGAGGAAAGGGGATGCGTGTCTCACAGTGAATGCGAGATGGATCTATCCTAAATGTAAAAGCAAAATGATAAAGACAATCAAAAAAAAGATGAGGGACAAACTTAAAGGCCCTGTTACATGGAATGAATATGCTATCAAACATAACTGAAATTCATAATCATCAGAAGACAACTAGA
Organism: Nesogale talazaci; assembly: GCA_004026705.1. NCBI lineage: Eukaryota > Metazoa > Chordata > Mammalia > Afrosoricida > Tenrecidae > Nesogale > Nesogale talazaci. The sequence continues at coordinate 46,061 of PVJH01009956.1, forward strand.
TAACTGCAACCTCTTAAAAATTAAAAAGTTAGAGTTTCATAAGGTTTCCTTAAAAAAGTAAAGAAGAATCCACTGACTTGGAAGATTTTTTTTTGGCAATGAAATATCTGACAAGGGACTAATCTCTAAAACTTATAGAACACTTCAACATTTCCACAACAAAATGATTTTTTAAAAATCCAACTTAAAAATGGGCAAAGGTTGTTATTTAGGTAACCAATAAACACATGAAGAAACATTCATAATCACTAGTCATTTCTAAAACAAAACAAAAATACCCCACTCCTGAATCATCTATTCCAAGTCATAAAAACATTTTAGGACAGATTAGAACTGCACCATTTAAGTTCCCAAGTCTATTGTAAACCCTTGCGTAAGCCAACACCCTCATAATTTTACCTGAGAACAGCTGGTGGGTTTGAAGCACTGAAGGCCAAGGCTGTCCGGGCTCCTTCACCAGCAGTTCAACAGATGCAAACAAGATCATGATGAGACATCATCTGATCTCAAAATGATCAGTATAGTTCAAAACACAAAAAACAAAAATGCTGACTTTACTTACCAAATAGAGGGCCTCCTGTTTTTTTATTCATTCCAAGCATTGCTGATTCATGCAGCAAAAATACATTTCACTTTCACTTCTAACTTGCACATGTTTCTTTCTTCATATATTTTATAAATACCCTATTATACTTAATTATATTATTGAATAAATTACTAGTTCAATTTGATGATTACCATTTTGTATCCTGTGTTAAGAGAACTCGTCCTATTTTTGATAATAAAAATAGGAAGACATTATAAAATTGCCCACAAAATGCTTATGAAACTTGGTAGCAGTACATTTTAAAAAATACACAGAACTATAATATCAGTAGAATATTTCAGATGAAAATATTTTATTTTGAATGTGAATTGAATTATACAGAATATGTATGTATTAAATAAGGCAAGTATTTTTAAGCTAATTACTTTTGTGAACCAAATAAAGTCTTGCAAATAAATGATGCACAAGGATAATTTTTCAGTTTAAAATTTTGAATCAATACAAACACTATAGAGAAGTTTAAAACAATGAAGAAATTGTCACTATTATACATTCAAAAGCAAATTCTGAAAATTTTCAGTTTACCTCAACTTGTCAGTTCTTTTTAAGGAAAATTGATCCTCTGAACATGCAAGTTCATTTAAAGCACATATTGACAAATCTAGTAATGATCTCATTACCCTTAGCTTGCAGGTTCCATCAAGTCAATTCCGACATGGATTCCATGTCAAATGGAACTGCTTCACGGGTTTTCCAGGGCTGATTTTTCAAAAGCAGCTCTCCAAGACCTTCCCCCAAATTCCCTTTGGGTAGACTCAAATCTGGAGTCTCTAATCTCCTGCTCGGCCACATGCTAACTGTTCAACTCACTGGGCTCTCTTGGAGCATTCCAGTATTGTTCTTCTTAGCTGCCTTGGAGTTGATCCCCGGCCATAAGGACCTCATGTGTTACACAGTAGGATTGCTCCGTAGGGCTTTGTTTTTGGCTAAGGTACTTCTGGGTCAAAATGGTCAAACTGCTTTTAAAAAAATAGTAGGAGAAAAAGTTAATTCAAGTCCGTGTATATCACAGGCCTCTCAGAGAGCCTAATACCCCCAATAAATCATGACTTCTATGGATTGGAAAATTATGTTCCCACTCTTAAGTCAGAAATAAGGAAAGATTGAGATAAGCACTTAATCATTTCATACTTTCTAAGAGTTATAAGTCCGTGTCCACCAATAATGAATTGTGTTTTCTCATATCATGTCAAGACGGGATAATAATATACAATTATAATGAATGATAGCCCCAAGTCGATATACTGCTGCATGGTTTTAAACTGTTCAGTTTTTATCTGCATGTCATACTAATGATGCAGTTCAATAACTTCTGCATCGTATACAACCACAGCCACTTTTGAAATAGACCTTGTGTTAGGCTGGGTTCTCTAGAGAAGCAAAACTGTCCGGAGCCGACAGGCCCAGCCATAACCTTGCCTGTCTGCAGCCATGAGGCCTGGCCATTGTTTCAATCTTTATTGCCTGAGCTCTGTAAATTTTCACTTTGCAGCCACAGGTGCAATTCGTTCTGCTTAGGTGGTGTTTACATTCCGAACTGGCCGTAAATATCAAGGACATTTAGGTTTATCTAAGACCCTGCAGAGCAGGCTGACACTGACTAGTCGGCAGTGGAAGATTAACAGATGTTTCTTTAACCTGTGTAATCTTCCCCCCACTACATCCTATATAACTTGAGCCTTTTCTTTGAATAAATGAGACATGATCAGAATCCTGTCTTGTCTCCATTTCTCGCATCTCCTGTTTCCCAAATTCCCGCTCCCCCTTCCAGGACTTGCGAATTACGGACCCGCAGGCCGGGACACAAAACTATATATATATACATATATATACACACACACATACATATACATGTATATTTATATATACACACACAGAGAGAAGTTTATGTCAACAAAATGGGTCACACAGTGCTAAAAGTGGGGAAATTCAATCCCAGGGTGGTTTCAAGGCAGTAGATCTTATACTAAACTAGAGGCTTCTCCTAACTTGCATAGCTTTGGGGGATGGTGAACTCAAGACCAACAGACAGGCCGCAGGGTGGTGACTAAAGAAGGAGACAATTCCCAAGTCAGCAGTGCAGCCTTATTGGCTGGAGGGGGGAGTGAATCTTTGTCTGACAATAGGCCTCTGAAGACTCTCAGGATCCGCAAATAGTATGTCAGGTGTTGGTGCAAGTCCAAACCACTGGCAATCCAAACCTTTACTGTCACAGGTACAAATATGAATCTCTCCCACTGGGTAGTTTTCTCCCAAATTTCTTGGTTAGACGGTGTCTTCAGTGCCACTTGGACTTGTTCAGTATCATCCATATGCTTTCTCCTGAGTTGGCTGACCGGCAATGAAATGTTTTAGGTACAGTGACTGTGTATTCCTTCCATTTTCTCTTGATGCTTCCCACATCGCTCAATATTTTGGCCCAGAGAATCCTTCAATATTTAAGCTCGCCTTGAAGTTCTGTTAGCAGGAAAAATGCTGTCTCCTTCCCTTTTGGTTTTCCAAACTCTGTTTCGGTCCATTTCATTGTGATAGTTTACTTTGTCCTTTGGGGCTTCCTTTTGAAATAGAAGTTCTAAGCACCTTGTGACTTAAGGTTTCGATTGGAAGCACACCTCAGAAGGTCTTGGACAAGATCCATCTGAGGTGCCCAGGTGTAGTGCTGGGAGTTTCCCAACTTCCCTGAAGTTTCACTCCTCCCTCTCATACCTTGTGTCTTCTCCTTTGACCTGGATACACGTGACGCAGGCTTGCTTCTCACTCCTATTGGGCTCTAATTTCCTGAGAGCCAATCACCGTCACAGCGGTCCCTGTTAGACAGCTACCTTTGGTGGGCAGGACTCAGATGCTTCCTAGGACCTCAGTGACCCGGTCATGGCGCTCAGGACCTGCCTTCTTTTGCTCTTGGAGTTGGGAGTTCTGGTCACAACCCAGAAACGGGCGGGTGAGTGTGGAGGTGGGAGTGGGAACGACTTCTTTGCGGAGAGGAGGGAGGGCAGCCCATCTCTGGGCGCAGGACCCTCCGGGAAGCAGTGACCCTGTCCAGTCTCCCGCCCCTCGAGCCCGGGCTCCGACCTGCACAGAGGGGCACCGGGTCTCAGCCGCTCTCCGCCCCAGGCTCCCACTCCCTGCGGTATCTCATCACCGCCGTGTCCCGGCCCGGGCGCGGCAGCCCCACCTCACGGTCGTCGGCTACGTGGACGACACGCAGTTCGTGCGCTTCGACAGCGACGTCCCAAACGCGAGGATGGAGTCGCGGGCGCCGTGGATGGAGCTCCTGGAGGAGGAGTTCTGGGGCGAGCAGACGCGGTTTGCCAAGAGCCGTGAACAGACTTACCGCGGGTACCTGCGGATCCTGCGGGAGTACTACAACCAGAGCGACCACGGTGGGCGGGCTCAGCCCGGGAATCTCGGGGGTTTCCTTTAGAGTAGAACCAAATAGACTCCGACCAATCGCCGCCCGAGTCTGAGTTTAGAGGGCGGGGCTAGACACGGGGAGGGGCTGGCTGCGGGGTAGAGCTGCAGGGCGGAACGGGGCGGGGCGGGGCGGGCGGTGTAGCGGAGCTGGGCAAGAGGGGCGGGCCGTCTGTGGGCGGGGCTGACCGTGATGGGGCGGGACCAGTGTCTCACACCTACCAGGGTATGTATGGCTGCGACGTGGGACCCGATGGCGCCTCCTCCGTGGGTACAATCAGCGAGCCTATGACGGTGAGGATTACATCTCTCTGAATGAGGACCTGCGCTCCTGGACAGCGGCAACCACAGCTGCTCAGATCACCAAGAGAAAGTGGGAAGAGAACGGTTTGGCAGAATGCTACAGGGCCTACTACTTGGAACACAGGTTCCTGGAGTGGCTGCGTAGATACTTGGAAAATGGAAAGGAGATGCTGCAGCGCACAGGTAAGAAGGGCCACGGGGCGCCCACTCATTCCTTTTAGTGTACCCTGCTTTCGTCTCCAAAAAGATGCACTGCTCTCATTTCTTACTCATAGTAACTGATTCTTGAGGGGCAAAGTAGAATGGCTCTTTGGAGCTCCTGGTATGCAAATCTCTACAGGAGCAGTCTTATCTTTCACCCCATAGCAGCTGCTGGGTTTGAATCTTGAACCCATCGCCCCACCATGAGGTCTTCCCTCTCGAATGGAGGTGGAAAATGGAATCAAAACAAGAAGACTCCCTTACATGGGTGTGGAAAGAGAGGACGGAGCCAAGATTTCAGGATCATATGGCAGAGAGTGACTGATCCAGAGGATTCCAGTCTCTCTGGGACCACCAAACCCACTCCCTTTCATTCCATTCTGCCTCATAACCATCCTAGAGCACAGAGTAGGCCTATTCTATAAGCTTGCTACCTTGCTTGCTTTTCTTCTTGTGAAGAGAAGGGCTACAGGACAAATCCACTTTCTGTTCGACAATCCCTGCATATTTTGTGTCATGTTACTAACTGCAGTCCCCACATTGTAGCATCACATATCCACAATGTGACATACTTCTCTTTTTTTAGTTTCATTCCTCTTCCTTTCTTAAACCTTGTGTACTGTTTCTTTGGGTAATTACTGCCCTTTGAACCTCAAATGGCTGATTATTCTAAGTAGTGCAAATCTCCCTAGTGTTGTTATTATTTCCCTTAAAAACCTGTGCTGCTTACCTGAGAATCGTGCCAAGAGTGTGAGTGCACTACCAGACCTGAAAGGAGGTCCTAGTGTCCACTTTCCATCGTTCTCTATCTGACAAGGAAGCCTGGCTTTCTTAATGACTTTTGCATTTAGTCCCACTCTTTTCTACCACATTATGCAGGACCTTCTACGATGATCTCTTTCAGAACAAGTGCTGATAGTCTCTGGGCACCATCTATTTCTGCTGGTCTCCAACTCATGGGGAATGGTGCTCCCTTGGTCTCTTAGTCCAAATGGACTGGTGGTTTCCATGAGTCTGGGACTCTCTTCAGTCTCCTTAGATGGCTGAGCTTGAGCTTTTAAGATCCCAATTACCACTCACCAAAGTAGGCTGATAAGAAAACGTCTCTAGATTTTTACGCCAATTGACCTTGATGGATTCCGAGACCTTAACCCCATGGCCAGGGACTCGTTCCTTAAAGGTCTCTGGACAATGGAGGTGGACATCTGTGCCCTCCCCTGGCTTCCCCACTGGCACTAGGCCAGACTCAGTCGGGCCCCCATGCTCCATCGCTTGATACTTATTCCCACACTATCCGTTCCTCCAATGCCGCTCTACCTCGATGCTGGATTGGATGCCACACAGGAGTCACAGACAATACTCACAGTTGAGAGACTTGATAAGGGAGGTCAAAAAGTCACCACACGTCAGGATCAGCAAGAAGTGAGGATCCAGTCATTGGTGCCCTAAGCCAGCAGTCAAGTCTCTCTCCAGTTCTCAGCCTCTCAGCCACCTGACCCCTCGGCCTTTGCCTCCAGGGATCAGGAAGGCATCCCACCTGTGGCTCTGTTCCACAGTGCCCTGGTCTCCAGCCAGATAAGGGAAAGGTACCCATTAGTCTCTGCACTGCTCTTCTGCCACAGTCTCTGATGTACCTGGTCTGCAGCCTCTGCGCTTCAGACAAAGATCTTGAATGTGCTCTTCTCCCAGGCCCTCAAGGTTTCTTTCTGTTTCTGCTTCAAAGAGTGCTTATCCTTATGGCCAGGTTGGGGACTGGAGAGGAAAGCTGACGTGTTCTCCCTCTTTAGTAGTGTTACACATGTCCTATTAGACGATCTAAGAGGAATATTGGGATTTTCTTTGTGTATGTCTTTGTTTCTGTGGTTAGATTTTTTCCCCTAAGTATTTCATCTTTTCAGTAACTATTAAAAATGATGTCTTTTTCATGATTTCCTTTAAGAAGTTCTAATTACTAGTGTGTGGTGATGTTGTGTCCTGCCCCTTTATTGAATCAATCCTTTGATTAGTTCCCACAATTTTCTTGCTGAGATTTGGTGGGAGGGGGGGTTCTATGCAAAGCATCAAACCACACACAAGTATAGTGTTACGTCTTCTTTGTCAGTGTGGATACTTGTTATTTCCCTCTCTTGTCTACACCTATGTGTAGAACATCTAATAAAACATTGGTTAGAGAGGGAAACAAAGGGTATCCAACGTCTAATAAAACATTGGTTAGAGAGGGAAACAAAGGGTATCCTTGTCTGGTCCCTCTTCATGAGGAGAATGCTTTCATTCTCTCCATTTAGAACCATGCTGGCCATGGCTTTGTTTCTATCAGGAATGGGTGTTGGGCTCTGTCAGATATCTTTTATGTATAAATTATTATGGTCATGTGATCACTTTCTCTTATTTTGCTTGTAATTATTTTTCTGATGCTGATGCACCTTTGTGTATCTGGTACAAATCCCACTGAGTCAAGATGTATTATTATTGTTTTATATTATATTTAGATCTTATATTTCATAAATAAATGTTTTTTCTATCCCCAGGACTACAAATATTTTTCCTGCCAAAACTAAAATTCACTGTTCTTCAATGTGGTAGTTATGTAATTGTTTGTCAATTTTTAAAAATCGTTTTTTTTTTAAGATTCATACAGCTTATCATAATCCATACATACATCCATTGTATTTGTACATTTGTTACCCTCATCATTTTCAAGGCATTTGCTTTCTACAAGATGTATAAATTTTTAATATGATGTTGGCAAAATTTTTGTTGCATTTTTTTATTTCTTCTACTATTCAATAATTTTTAAGTAGGGTGTTATTCAGTCTTCATGTAATTAATATTTTCTGGGTCACACTATACTGGATTTCTAATTTAACAGCATTCTGAACTGAGAAGATACTTTGTAACATTTCAGTGTCTGCTTTTTGACCTAAAATGTACATATAGTCCTGTCTGAAGAGTATTTCATGGGTGCTGAGAAATAATATATATTGTGTTAATAGAATGTCCTGTATATGTAGATAAGGTCGAGTTTGTTGATTGTGTTGTTTAGTACTTCCGTATCTTTGTCAAATTTTTTGTCCTTCATCAAAAAATGGTGCATTGAGGTCTTCTACTGTTATTATCTACTTGTCTTTTCAATTCCTGTTAAAGTGTGATTTATGTATTTTGTAGCCATTTCTTTGGGTGCATAGACATGTATTGTGGCTATAAGCTTTCGGTGGAGTTAGCCTTCAGTAACTACATACTGTGCTCTCTTACCTCTTGTGTTGGTTTTTGCATAAGTCTATTTGTAACAGAAATCAATATTGCTATTCCAGTTCTTTTTTTGTTGCCATCAAGTTTATATATTTCTTATGCCTTCCTTTTTAGTGTATTTTTGTCACTGTGTCCCTTGTAGACAGCATATAAATAGATCCTGATTTATTATCAACTGACTTCTCTCTGCACCTTGAGTGGTGCACTTACCCCACCTTTCATTCACTGTAGTGATCAACAGATGTAAATGTATCCTTGTCACTTGCTTTGTGTTCCTTTGTGGTGCTGCTTATTTGTCTATGTATTTTCTGCACTGAAGTCATTTTGTAAGCGGATTGTCCCATTTCCCTTGTTGCTATTGTTTTAGTGTTGACTCAATCTTTTGGTTTCTGCTGGTCCAAGGAGGCAGAGAATGCATGCTTCATGTTTGTCAAAGTCCTTGCCTCGGACATCAGAGCGATGTAAGAGAGCGTGTGGGCATGTCACCAGCTAGTGGGCAAGATGAGTGCGGGTGGGACCTACCCATGCTTCTCATCCCTGGAAGGATGTGGAGGACAGGGAAAGATCAAAGTATTCTGTTTCAAGCTACTGACACAGCCACTTGCGTGACCCTGGACAAGTAAAGCCAAGTATCAGGTCGCCATTTTCTTTGTCACCAGTTCCACTTATCACCCCATTTGCTGCTTTTATCCAGCTTCTCACAGTTGGAAATCAGTCCACTTTTCTATCCTTTTGACCAAAGCTCAGAATTCCAGGGTTGTCATCCATATCAATTTCCTGTGGTCTCATGTCATGGTGACATAGCTAGTGTGCCTGCTTAGTTCACCAACTTATCATAAGTCCCTCCATAAGATTCCCAAAGCTATCATCATTACTTAAGTGACTGATAGACCTCTGTCCCACAAAAGGCTGCAGTGTTCAAACTGGTGTCCTGTCAGTCATCAGCCAAGAACTTTAATCACTGTACTGCAAGGTCTTAGCTAGGGAGAGAAAGATAGATAATCCTTACTGATTGTCTTTGTCACCACTTCCATTTGATCAACCTTGGGAGCTATCAGGGATTTTTTCCACTAAACCTTGTTCTCTGCACCCTATCTGAAGTGTTTGGAAGTCTGATTCCAGCTTTTCTGAGTTTCTTGGTTTCCATCCAAGTCAGAACTAGAAGTCTGTTCTCCCCATCAGACACTTGGAGCCCCTTATTCTGACCTGATTCACCTTGATTCTAGAACTCTCTAAGGAATAGGAGAGTGTCCCACATCCATTGTCCAAGCTTGTGTCTAAGTTTTATATTCCATTCTCAACCCCATTTGTCTTGCCCATTCTCAGAATGATCATACAAAACTTGCTCCAGCTGTCTGTGTTTGGTAATGGAATGTTCTTGAATGCTCTGACTCATTCTTTCAGATGCCCCAAAGACACACCTGACTCACCACCCCATCTCTGAACACGAGACCACACTGAGGTGCTGGGCCCTGGGCTTCTACCCCAGAGAAATCATCCTGACCTGGCAGCGGGACCAGGAGGACCAGATCCAGGATGTGGAGCTTGTGGAGACCAGGCCTTCCAGGGATGGAACCTTCCAGAAGTGGGCAGCCATCATAGTGCCCTCTGGAGAAGAGCAGAGATACACGTGCCATGTGCAGCACGAGGGGCTGCCTGAGCCCCTCACTCTGACATGAGGTAAGAAGGGGGGTGAAGGTGAAGCCGCATCCTAGGGAAAGCAGAACCCTTTCTGGAACCCTCTTTTCTCTTTTCAGAACTCTCTGCTGAGCCTACTGAGCATCTCATGGTGCTCTTCAGAGTTGGGGTTCTCACAGCAGCTGTTCTTACAGTGTTTGCAGTTGTGATCTGGAAGATGAAGAATTCAGGTATAGATGGGAGTTGGGATCTGAGATTCTTCTCACTGCCGGCGGCCGGGGGGGCAGGGAGGGGATTCAGGTCTCTCTCCGAGATTTGCCATCATCTCAGGCTGGCTGCATAGAGGTTACTCATTGAGCTCCGCATGAACACCAGCTCTCAGCCATCAGCCACTCCAGGGACGGGAGATAGGGCTTTCCACTCCCTTAAACACATACAATCTCAGACACTTACAGTGCTGTTCTGCTCTGGCCTGTAGGGCAGCCATGAATCTGCACTGCCATGATAGCAGTGGCTTGGATATGGAAGGGACAGTCCACACATAGCTGACCCATTCTGGGCCCCTGCGTGCTAGCAATTGCTCTTTACAAGGACATGTGAAAACAGAAGACAGGTCTTTCATGATAATGGTACTGATGAGGCATAAATGAATCCCAATATGCACTGATCACAGAAGGTGCCTGCTGCAGACAGCCTTCCAGCAGGGAACCCAGGTCGGTGGTGGGCACATATTTCCTTATGTTCTCTTCTTCTCCCTGGGATTTGTAGTCCTGGTCTGGAAACGTCCCTGGAGTCCAGGACTAAGCTGCTCTTCTCGGACTTTGTGGTCCTGTCTCCTCCCCAGTCTCACACAGAATGCTTTCTTCCCTCAGGAGCAAAACAAGGGAGCTACACCCAAGCTGCAGGTAAGTAAGGAGGGAGGGAGGCTAGCCTTTAGATCCTTGGGCTAGCATAGACAGGACCACACCCACACCTCATAATCACCATTCTCCTGGTTTCATCTCCTGTGGGCTCTGACTGTTTCCTATATCTGTTCCACTCCAGTCAGTGACAGTGCCAAGAGTTCTGAGGTGTCTCTCCCAGCTCCTACAGATGAGATCTGAGAAGGCCAAAGGACACAAGACTGGGTTATGGGGCTTTCCTTTGGATCTGGATATTTTAAGATGACAGTGGGCTGCTACTAAGTGTCAACACTTACAGTTATGGACTTGGATTTGTTCATGGATCTCTTCTTCTGTTGTGTAAGACAGCTGCCTTATGAGATACTATATGGTACACAATTTATCTGCCCTTGAGCCTTCAAAAAACCTCTAAGTTGTCATGAAGACCAGCCACATAGTGATATCCCCAAGACTATGACTCTCAGTCACCCTTCAGATCTAGAACTGATTCACCTCTGTCATTTTACGTATATGTGTACATGATATCAGATATATACATATATGATATAAAAAGGGTATCATTTCCCCAAGTCAAAGTCCAAAAGGTTAGGAAGAATGGATGCAAAGGAAATAGACTAGCTAAGGATACATTGAGGAAGTTGCAACAAAATTTATATAAATTGTTGAATGTAAAAAAGATAATCTGTTCTATTAATCATCACTAACTTATAATAAAGTTTTTTTAATTGTACAGATCCTCTGAATTTTCTTTGTACAACTGTTGTCTTACCATGTCTGTGTTCTCTTAGTGTAATGTGAAGATGTGGTGAGGCTAGCCCACTCCTGCCAGCAGGAATGCCCTCCCACACTGATTTTGTCCCATCCATGATCAGTTTTCCCCATTCCAGGAGAAATCCAAGAGAACATATAGTTGTCAATATCTATTAATCATCACAATGTACAATGCGCAAATATGAATTGAGGATAATTAGAAGTCATCAGTAATGAAATGAGAGTTCATAAAAATGAAGATTCTAGGAATTAGTGAGCTGAGGTAGATTACGTTTATGGTCACTTTGAGTCACACAATCATATGGTATAATATGCCACTTATGACAAATTCAAGAGAAATTACCTCACATCCTCAAAAAGAACACTTCAATCTATCTTGAAGTACAGTGCTGATTGTAATAAGATACTATATTTTGTTAGCTCAGGTAGACTACAGAAACAAATCCATAGAAACTCATGTGCAAAAGAGATAGTTTTATATAAAAAGTAATTATATATTAAGAAAGCATCCCAGTCCAGTCCAAACCCATAAGTCCAGTATTAGCCTGTATGTCCAACACAAATATATAAAGTCCTCTTCAGACTGACAAAACACATGCAATGATGCTGACTGCAAGACATCACAGACCAGTGAGTAGAAAACCTTTGGATCAAGTGGCATTGTAAGCATCTCAGCACTGACAGTGTTCTCCACATGGCTTCTCCAGGTCCAGGTCTCTACATGGCTGCATCAGGGTAGCCGTCCATGTCACTTCTCCTCAGGGATGTCTTGCTAGGAGTCAGCCATGTGTTTTGTCAGTAGAGCATCTCCGAGGGAGTGAGCAGAGAGAAAGAGTCCTGCCTCAAAGGAGGAAATTTAGAAATTCTCAGAAGGCCATGCCCAGACAGAGGCCTAATTGTTTATAACTTGATTGACAAGCCAGACTCCAGTCTTTCATTTGTAACCTTCTCAAATTGACCCTAGGTTATGATACTCCCACATATTTGTACATATACAAGAAAGATCAATTTATACAACTACTATTCAAATCTAAGCACCGACGACTAAAGATACTGCAGAAGAAATTAAAGAAAAGTAATGACCAGCCTCTTTAGTCTGAAATTAGTCAAGCATCTAATCAAAATGCATTGATAATTATTGATTGGAATGAGAAAATTGGGAACAAAGAAAAGGAACAGTAATTAGATAATATGTCCTTGGCCCTAGAAACAAAAACTGGAAAGTGCATGGTAGAATTCTGCAAGTCCAACAGTTTGTAATTGTAGATACAGATTTTCACCTACATAAGCACGAATTTTCTCATCAAATTCACCAGATAAAATGCACAGGAATCAAGTTGACTAAATCTGAGGGAAGAGATGGTGAAGCTCAATATCATCAACCAAAACAAAGTCATTGGCGGATTATCAGCTGCTCAGATGGAAGTTCAGGTTGATGCTGAAGAAAATGATAATTCCAAAAGAGTCAAAAGACAGGGTTGAGTATATCCAACATGAATTTAGAGAACATCTCAAGAACAGCTTTCAGCTAGTGAACACTAATGACCTGAGGAAGGCCTGAAGAACTCAGAGATGACATCGAGGATGTCACACATTAAGAAACTAGAGATTAGCAAAAAGAAAAAAGATACCCAAGCGGATGTCAGAAGAGACTGAGACTTGCTCTTGAGTGTGGCACAGCTAAAGCCCATGGAAGGAGTGGTGAAGGAAAAACAGAATAGGAAAATGCATAAAGATCTGGAGTCAGAAATTCAAAAAGAAAGAACACGTTCAGTGTACCTCAAACTGAGGAAATTGGGAAAAATTAAACCTCAAGTTGCAATATTGAAGGATTTTATGGGAATAATATTGAATGATGCAGGAAGCATCAAAAGATGCTGGAAGGAATACACAGAGTCACTGCAACAAAAACAATCAGTCACAGAGAAGAGATGAGCCAGTCAGAGCACATTACAGCACCAATGAACCCCAACTTTTCTGTAGTTCTTTGGTGCTTCTTTCCCCCCATTTAAATGACCTCAATTCTACCTTCCTTAGCAAATTAGGCCAGAACATACATACTACTGCAGACACAAGCCCACAACGAAGGAATTCAGGATAGATAAATCCCCCACGACCAACACAAGGAATCCAGGATAGATATACTCCCCAGGATGGGGGAAGAAACGGGGAACCAATCACAAGGACCAACCTAGAACCCCCTCCCTAGAACCAATCACAAGGATCAACCTATTCTCCCGAATAGCAGAAAAGTGGGTAAGGGATAACAGAGGATGATGTAAGAGATGGAAAAATATAATTTATCAAGGGTTCATGAGGGAGGGTGGATGGGGGTAGAAAGGGGGAGCAAATATCAAGGGCTCAAGTGGGAATAGATGCTTTGAAAATGATGGCAATGGCATATGCACAAATGTGCTTGACAAACTGGAGGAATGTATGGATTGTGATGAGATGTAAGAGCTCGCAATAAAAGTATTAAAAAAAACTTTAGTTGACCATGAATTAAACCATTTCAAGATGTGAAAAATGGTATTGAACAAGTTCAAGCTTCACTGTTGTTAGCTAAAAACAGAATACTAGGAATGCATAGAACACCAATTGAAGTGTTCCAACAAACTGGTGCAATACTATAACTCAAGAAAGTCGGAAGTCTATATTAAGAAATTTGGAATAAAGCTACCTGGCAGATGAACTGGAAGTTATCCATATTTGTGCCCATTCCAAAGAAAGGTGACCCAAAAAATGTAGAAATCATTTCACATTAGTAACATCACATGCAAGTACATTTTTCTGCAACAATGGTTGCAGTAATCCATCGAAAGCTACCAGAAACATTAGCAGTGTCATTGATGATATCACATGGATTTTGGCTGGAATCAGAAAATTCCAGAAATATGTTTCCTTGTGTTTCATTGACTATGCTAAAGCACTTGCATGTGTGGCTTATAGTAAATTATGGATAGCAATAAGAAGAATGGGGACTCCAGAACATTTCATTGTGCTCTTGTGGAGCCTTACCTAGACCAAGAGGCAGCCATTGGAACAAAACAGGAGGACACTATGTCATTTAAACTCTGGAAAAATGCTCATCTGGATTGTATTCTTTCCCTGTACTTAAGCTGCATGCTGAGGGGTGCGGGAGGAGGGGAGCTTGCCCACCTAAAGAAGATCGTGGCATCAAGTTCAGAAAAAGTCAATAATCTGTGGTATACAACTAATGCAACCTTGCTGGCTGGAAGTGAGGATCACTGGGAGAATTTGCTGATGAAAATCAAAGACTGAAGCCTTCAGTATACATTGTATCTCAATGTAAAGAAGACCAAAATCCTCATCACTGAATCAGCATCATAATAAACAGAAATGATCAGAGTTGACAAGAATTTCATTCTGCTTGGATCTGCAATCAATTCCCATGGAAGTAGCACTGAAGATTTCAAAAGACATACTGCATTGGGTAAGTCACCGGCAGAAGACCTCTGTAAAAGTGTTGAAGAGCAAGGGTGTCTCCTTGAGAACTACATTGTGTCTGACCAAGGTCAGATATTTTCAATCATCTCATATGCAAATGAAAATAGGGCTGTGAATAAGGAAGACTTGGGACATTTGGGTTATGCTGCTGGTGAAGAATATTGAAAGTACTAGAAACTGGAAGACGAATCAATTGATCTTACAAGTACACCCAGAATGCCCCTTAAAAGTGAGGATGGTGAGACATCATCTCAAGCATGTTTTAAGGAAAAACAATGCCGGGCATAGGACAGTATGCTAAGCTGAGGGTCAGTGAAAAAGAGGAAGATCCTCATAGAGTGCCTTAGCATAGTAATTATCAATGCATCTTGACTGTATACTTTATCCACTTCAGACTGCAGTTATTGATTTTAAAGATCTTCACAATTTCTTCATCTTTAGCATGAGTGATTGGTGCTCAAATCTGATTAGCAATCATATTAACTGGTCTTTCTTGATGATGTTTGGACAGCATTCTGTAATTGGTGGTGCTGTACCTCAGTATAGATGTTGATTTGTTTAAACAATGTGTACAACACCATTCCTCTTCGATTTGTTATTCTTTGGTATAACAGGCCATATGATTCTGTAATTCAAAATGATCAAGATCAGTTCTTTGACACTTGATTCTGCTTAGGATTCCCATCTTCAAATAATCCATTTTATTTTTGACAGATTTCAATGTTCCCAGATTCATACTTCATAAAGTTCATGTTCTGATTATCAATAGGTGTGTGCAGCTGTTTCTTATTTTGACTCATGGAGCATCATCAAATGAAGGTCTCAAAGGCTTTAGCCATTCATGGTATCAGGAGGCATCTCTTAGTCTTACTTAAGTAAGTGCCTTATGAGGTTCTGGCACTATATCAGATAATGTTTCAGTACTATGCAAATAGTATCCACTTGTCAATTGTTTTCATTGGTTCTCAATCAGATTATCACACTGTGGTGGCTTTGGTATTGCTTTCATGCTGGACATACACTAAAGCAGAAAATAAAAAAGATTTGGTGATCCACTTTCTATGTAGACAATCATAAACTCTGAATAACAGCTTAATTTTGTCTTTTGTCATTTTTATGGCATCAACTTAATTTTCTTATTAGTTATCCTTGCTCTAAAATCAAGCATATTGTTGAATATAAGCAATCAAATTAGATATCTGCTTTTAATATATTCCTATTTTAGGATGCTGTTTATACTGGATATTTTGAAAATTTATCCTTTGATATGTTAAGGACATTCCTTACTATTTCTAGTTTTCTAATAAATTTTTAAAAATCATCTCTACATAACTAAACTGAACTCAAAAGTAGTCATAGTGCATTGCCTTTTTAAGAATTATTATAGTTCATTTGATAATATTTTGTTTAGGAATATATCTGTGTATCTATATAATATAAATGTTTCTAAAATTCCATTTTTATACCATTCCAGTTAGATTTCAATATCCACATTTCATTGGTCTTATGAAAAGAACTTAGTCTCTGTTCTATTCATTGGAAGATTTTAAGAAGATAGATACTTAAGCTTCCTGAAAATTTGGTAGCGCGTGCCTATAAAACTGTCTAGACTCAAACAGTCTTACCAGAGATTTGTTTAGATCTGTGATTTATTTCAAATTATATTTGTACATATTGTGTGAGAGGTTGAATTTCAATCTCTATCGATGTGGGTATCAAGCTCTTCCAGTATTATTTGTTGAAAAGCTTCTTTTCCTCATTACATAATCTTGGCTTGAGGACGGGAGGGTAGGGGAGGGAGGGGGGAAATGAGCAACTGATAACAAGGGCTCAAGAAGGAAGAAAATGTTTTGAAAATGATAATAGCAACATATGCACAAAAGTGCTTGACACAATAGATGTATATGTGGATTGTGATAAGAGCTGTATAAATCCCCAACAAAATGATTAAAAAATGTTTTAATCAACTGATCTTGATCCTATACATGAGTTTGTTTCCAGGTTCTGCCTTATTTCTGAGTGAGTTATATATCTTTTCTTAGGCCAAAATGCACTGTCATGATTATTGTAGCATTATAGCAAATATTGGGAGTAAATAGAATAATTTCTCCAAATCTCTTCTTTTGTTTCAGCAGGGTTTTGAATATTCTAAGTGTTTATACATCCATATCCATTTTAGAATCAGCTTTTCAGTGATGCACTTCGTTTATTGGTATATTAGTTTCCAATAGCTGCTCTAACAATTATCACCAAAAACTTTGTGATTCAAACCATCACAAATTTGTGATTTTACATTTTTGGAAGTCAAAGGTCCAGAATAATTGATACTGGGGTATAATTAGCATGTCAGTAATACCACATTCCTTTCCGGGAGTTCTATGGGAAAATGCTTTATTGCTTTTCTCTTCATCATTGGCCCCCATCCATCTTCTAGTCCGTAAGGCTGGTTGAGTGCTTCTTACGTCAGTCCTATAACTCTGACCCTGACTCTTCTGTATCCTATTTCCATATTTCATTACATTGGCCCCACCTGGCTAATTCAGGATACTCTTCCTGTAACACGGATGACTCAGGCTAGTCTTCTTTTTTTAAGGTTATCTGATTACCAATCTTAATTCCACCTGCAACTGTAGCTCCCTCCTATATTGTAACAAAGGAGCCTTGGTGGCTGTATTAGGTAAGCCTTGGACTGTGTGCTAACCACAAAGTCTGCCAGTGACAACCACCAACCGCTTCACAGGAAAAGGATGAGGCTCTCTGCTCCTGTAACAGTTCATAGACTTGGAAACCATTTGTAGGATGGCTATGAGCCAGAACCGCATCTATGGCATTGAATTAGAATTGTTTGAATTCCCTATATTAAAGATTTCACTGAAAATAACTATTAGGTATTAATAGTTATTTTATTTATTTAACATCAATTTATTAATCTCCCCTCACTTGATAAAGATGAACAATACTTTTATAAAAGTAATCTACATATTCCTATACTTGATGTTTATATGTATTGCTTTAATTCTTTATTTATTTTTGATAGGAGAGCCAGAGGTTTTTAGATATATGAATATTTTCTTCTTAGTGATCTATAAGGACTTATAACCTTTTTTTCTCTTTTTTATACAAACATGACCATTATTACACAGAAAGGAATATCTCTGATATGAATATGTAGGCACTTAAGTGATGTACAGTGTCAACATTTCATTTATAAACAAAAGTGTCTTTAAAAGAGGTCTCTGGAAATTTCTGGCAAGAAAAGGTTTGAAATAAAACTACGACATTTTGCAACACAGGACTGTCTGAGTAGGAATTTTTATGGAATGATAAGCATTTCATCTAAATTTTTAATGGTGTGACTTATATTCTCTTTAAATAATGAGAGTTTTATATTTGGTGGAGAGGCGCTGGGGTACATACACATTCTAGCAAATTTTAAGTAGCAGTGCAAAAAGTGTTGCTGATATTGCTATTGAACAGTTCATTTCATATCCTCATTTTTATAAAAGGTAGAAAAAAGTTAAGAAGAAATCATGTTTAATGAGAGAAATATAGTCTATGAGATTTCGGAACTGACACAAGCAGACTTGCTCTTTCTCAGCTCCCAAGTTATTTTTGACAATCATAATTCATAAAGCACTTGAAGTCTTCCCTTTTCCTCCATAACCTTATGCTCAAGTCATAATGAAAATGACCATGACCAAATTCTACCATTCATGTAGAAATATATGAAAGCGCACATTCGTGATGAGACATAGAATAGCTTCTGTCATCTGATGTAAATTCAATGAAGTCCTACTCTAATGCTCAGATATTCCAGCACTGCTTTTCAGAAAGGGTTGACTTGAAGAAAACAAGACAAGAGAGGTTAAACGTTGCCTATCTTCATGTTAGCAGCCAAACACACACAAGCAAAAGGAACTCAGTTGGGGCTGGGCACAGACCCTGTGAGTGAGGAACCTGGGTCACCTTCTCTGAAGTTCAGGCTACACAGTTTTCTAGGTTGTTATGCCTTTGATGCATGGATGTTTTCCTAATTCATGCTATAAATCCGTGTGCTCTATACTACGACTTCACCGTGTCAATTGACCTCCCCATAGACATCGCATCGTCGCAGACTCAGGTGACCTAGTCTGTGTGACAAGAGAACTGTACTCCCTGGTCACAAATAGATTGCTAGGCCTTGCCTTCTTGTGGCACTGGGTGAATTAGAAAGTTCAGCCTAGTGGTTAGTAACTTTGTACCACACAGGAACACCAACTGACCTTCATCCGAATAATAGCTTCAGTTTAGGGTAATTGACACCCATAGACCATAGCTGAATGTGTAAAACGTGTTTACCAACTGCATGCCAAAGCTTTTCAATGTATCTATTACTTTTTCTCTGAAGAAGTTTGTGTATAAAGAACGTTTGACTCTCTGCTTCACATTCCTGATGATGAGCCTCGTGGAGCCATGCTGATGGCAGCCAAAGTCCTGAAGATGCTTCCACCGTCCCTGCATCCACAATATTTTCCACCTCCTGGCCTGTGATCTTCCAGCATTTGGCATCCTTGCATGTGGTGGGTGAGTCTAAAGAGGAATTTATTGTCTAATCTCAGACATAGGGACTAATATGGGACTTCATGGACTTGATCTGGACTGGCCTGGGATATTTTCTTAATATACAATTACTCTTTGAAATAAAATTCTCTCGTACACACACACACACACACGCACAAAAGAATGTTTGAATTGAAAATAAAACATATCCAAAATAAACACAAAATTTAGTTTAAAAAAGTCACAGGATTTCCAAAGAACACTTTAGCCCAACTCATTTTGAAGAGAATGAACTCGACCATGAGCTAATTAGTTACTAAAACTAATTTCCAGACACTCTTTGTAATTTGGAATAGTAAAAATAGATAGAGATTTTAATCCAGAATTGAGAGTGGTTACAAAAATTCATAAATGGGTACTGATTAGTACTAGAAAAGTTTCTCCAAAAAGGTAATATCAACTTTAAGTATCATATTACAATTTCAGGACATGAAAATAATTTTCTTTTAAAGAATCATCTCCATATTGCTCTTTCACTCTGACAGTTTTCAAAAGATGTATTTTTAAACTTTATGTTTGTTGTTCTTAGTGTGTACAGCAAAAGCAGATACAATTCGGTAGTTTTTACATGAGCATTTCAGTGGCACTTGATGGCATTCTTCAATGTGCGAATCCATCCTCCCCTCTTTTTCAGCGTTGTTACTCTTCCACTAACCCCCTAAACTCACCTTCGAATCGTTCTAGTTGCTGCTGCTCATTCGCTCCTGCACACATAGCTCTTGCAATAGCACCGTGCTCAAGGCAGGCATTCCTTACGAGTTACGGTAAACTACTGTGGGGCTTACGAAGACTTAGGGGGTGGTTTAGTTCATGGTTTAAAGGTTATCTCAGTTAAAGAGTGTTACCATTTTGTTCTTCACTTGTTTGTTTTCAAAGTTCACACATTAAAATATAAACAAAACAAACAACCTTGTTGCCACTGAGTTGATTCTCACTTACACTCTTGCCCCATAGGTTCAGTACAAGTTAGAAACAACTTGTGTTTATGAAGATTTAGGATTTTGTACACATCTAAAGGATTGTCCTTACTTAATGTCCTATACTTCTTTAAAATAATTTTATTGGGGGCTCATACAACTCTTATCACAATCAATACATATAACTGTTGTATGCATAGCACATTTATACATTTGTTCCCCTCATAATAAATTATTATTATTTTGTCATATCCTACACTATCTGCTGTCTCTCTTCACCCACTTCCCTGTTGTCTGGACCCCAAAATGTTTTATTGTTTTATACAGTCGTACTACATCTTTTTTTTCTTGCAAGTCTAAGTAAGCTTTATGAGTGAAAGCAAAGTTTTTGATAGAACATTCTCACAGACAAGAGGGGCCATCTCTGGAAAGCATGGATGGTCATGTGGAGAGAAAAGTGAAGAGACACATGGAAAGACCAAAAAAGGGGGAATGAAGGAGCCAAAAAAGGGAGAGAACATACCACCTCCAGCAAGGACAGAGACCATGGGAGATGGAGGACATGAAACCAGAGAGGAAGCCTGAAGTCCTTCTTCCCACGTGGGCCCCACCTCTCTGACTGCTCTCCTCCCACATCCACTTGAAGGAAACAGCCTTACCACGTTTTCTCCATTGAAAATTCATTTTGAAGTGCTTCCTCATCCCTTAAGGTTTCCCTTAATTTCTACTTTAGGAAAGTTGTTGATGTGCGCAAATATTAAACCTACTTTGTTGGAATGATAGGTTTTAGCAATTAGAGCTATTAAATGTTCTGTGTGTCTTTCCATTTTTGTTCTTAATCCTACTTTCTCAGGGATTGAAATCATAATCCCTTCTTTCTTTGTAATTGTCTTGCATATTTTTGTTCATTTCTTTATCAATTAACTTTTCTGAACCTGTTGATTAGGTATATCTCATTGAATTGAAATGTACTGCATTAGGCAATATTTTCTCTTAATAGATGAGGAATAACTGTTGGTATGACCAATATGTTCATCCTCAGTTCTGTCATACTGTTTTATATATAAAGACACATATGCACTGTTTACTATATGTTGTTTAGTTACTCTTTGGGAGGTACATAATTTAGTATTTAGACAAGTTTTTGTTTTAATATTTAGGTATCTATATAATATATTGTCCTTAGGCTTTAATTTTTTTTTTAGACTTTAATTTTTTAGACCTTTTTTGCTGGCTTCCTGTCATGAACAGTATTGACATTTCTCTTTTCTGTCTCCACTGTTTCTTACATCTAATTTAAGGTAATAAGCTTATCCTTCCCAATTAACACCTATCATCAAGCTTATTTACTTTTTGTGTATTGTTGGTTATTCCTGTCTTTTTGACATAATTGTACTGAAGTTTCAGAGCTCAAAACACTGAAGCTGATTTTCTCTCCTTTAGCTCTGTCATCTATCATGTGTTGGCAGCTCAATGAGGGCATAATTTCAACAAGGGGGTTTGGCACATTTTCTCTCACAGAGTAGATATCTCATACTTGGTCATTTAAGCATCTCTAGTTTGTAGTTCTCAGTTCACTCTTATTTCTGGAGACAATTTGCTCCTGCCCTCTACCCTCTTCCTGGTTTCTAACCTCTCAACCAAAGCAACAAACCCTCAGCCATCGAGTCAGAGCTGATTGGCAGCAACCGGCCTGTGGGTTTCTGAGGCTGTAGCAACCGGCTGGAGTGGAGAGTGGTTCCCCCACTGTGCTGAGCGTGCAGACTGCAGTCCAACATGAACCGACACCTCGTGGGGTCCTCCTACAGCTCCCCCGTGATCCTCCTCTTGTCTGAATGTTGTCTGACTCAGAGTCCTTCTGTTGTATGAATACCTTTTTCTTTCTCCAAATCAAGTGCTGCCCCCGCCCACTCTTTCCTGAAGAGTCTTTGCATATATGCTTGGTTTAGCACTTCATATAGCAATTGTCTGCCATAACATGCAATTTTAAGAAAAGGTATAAAATTTCTGTGCCTTTGTTTTATGGACAGGATTGCATTTGAATGAAAACACCACTGGGAGCAGAAACGTGATTTAATTAATCAGATTCATTGTAAAATGGCCTCAGGATCTCCCTGGGGTTCAAGTGTGAGTCTAGGACACTTTACTCATATTATAATGAGTTAGAACTCCTGTGAAAAACCCTTGTGCAGGTCAGTGTGAGACTCTGTTCAGAACAGCAGCTTCTCATTTAAGAGAAAGGCGTATTGACCTTTCCTTATTATTACTTCCTATTATATTATATATTGCTTCTCTTTTTAAGGCATAATTCCATAAATATGACTCAGGACGATTTTTTTGTTGTTCCACAGCAGTCAGGTTGGTCAGGCCAACCTTCCTGATGACCTTCTTAGCAGCCAATAACACATAATAGTTAATAATATTAAATTGTACAAGTTCAATATATCTAAATGACAGGATGTCATTTTGTGTAGTCTTCTAGGTCTAAAAATTGTATCATAGAAATGAGATTAAGTAATTGAAGTAACAGTTTTATTGATAAGCCAAATATATCAGAGACTCAAATAAAAAAGAAAGGACAGTAGGAATACAGAGGAAAACAAATAACATAGGTATAAAATGGAATGCTCCCTAAGAGTCTATTACTACTATAATTTTATGTATATCACATGTATTATTGCAGTTAGTATGCCCTTAAACATCTCCTAATGTAACTAATTATACATTTTACTAAGAACAAAAACAAACATCCAAATTCAGACTTAATGGACTGTCCATATTATACACATCAGGAACATAAAACTCACATTTCTTCCGTGGACTTTTTTGGTGACTGGTTTGTGAAAGCAACTCTAAAAAACTTAATACGTGGAAGATAAGCACATTGAAAAATTCTACACCATACTAAATATAGCTTATATGTGTCATGACTGTGCTTTTCTGACTGGCAAAGTACATAATTTTCAGATGAATTTAGTGACTTCTATTGTTTACATTTAAATAATTATGAAGTGATAATGGAAATATTATTACTTTTAAATTATAACAATGTATTATTCCACATGTCTAGATTGATTATAGTGATCATGTATAGGAGCTCTTGAAGAAAATATCAAGTCAAAAAAATCCAACTTTAATACTGAAGTCACACTATCCTATAAAAAATTAAATATTATATCATAATGATGAGAAATAAAATTATTTTCCTAGTTCAAGAAATTCTACTATACACAAATATTGTATCATTTCTCCAAAGTTCAAATCATCATGATTTCATAGATCACTGTGAGAAGCTCATTGATCTCAAGTAAGTCATGTTCTCTTTTCATTCAATTTCATACTGTCGTAGAATAAGTGTCTCACAAATGAATGAGATAGCGCTGTACCATGACATTCCTTTAATTTTGACCTCTCACTGTTAAAGGAGCAGTTCTTTTAAATATGAAAGATATTTACTCAGAATGTTTAAATAAAAACGTCACTGAGCAAACAGTCAACAGTTCTGGATGGCTCTTTTGACAATCGCTTGTATAGATGGCGTTGTCCTGAACCAGATCCAAACTCCCTGTCAAGGAGGCCATCATAATGCATCGTGACCCTGTAGGAAGAGCAAAATTGTCCCGTGAGTTTCTAAGATTGCAAATCTTGAAGAAAGCAAACTGCCTCATCTTTCTCCCACAAAGCAGCTGGCAGGTAAGAACCATGCTTCTTTGGAGTCACGGTGCCTGCAGCGCTCCAGCACTAGACATTTGGATGGCCTGCCAGTAAATTTGCATATTATTAAATGAAGAAATCATACCATGCATAAAATGATGTATTTGGATCTTTATTACAGATCCAAGCATCGGCAGTGAACACACAAACTTGATGACCAAAACAAGTTCCAGAGAGATGGAGAATAAACTCTTGCAATAAAATTCACATTCAGCTCCCTTTGTTGGTATATTCCAAGCAAAAAATTAAGTTCTTAATGACTCGTTTACCTGAAGACATTATGGTAATCCGGGTCATGAAAGAGCTAAGCAGAATGATCATAATATTGTTTGCAAACTCAAATGATTTGCATGTGAGAATTATTAGATTCTCTATAATCTAATCTAGGGATTAGTAATATTGGTAGAAATGTAAATCAATGGAAAAATTAATATTTTTGCTTTTTTCACAATAATCTTTTCCTATGACTTCCAGTTTCTCTTCACGTGGTAGAGTCATAGTCAACTCTCATGAGCTTCTTCAGTGCGTTCTTCATGTCCTTATTCCTCAAGGTGTAGATGAGGGGGTTGAGACTGGGAGTGATGATGGTGTAAAAGAGGGTGAGGAATTTGCCCTGGTCTTGGGAGGAACTGTTCCCTGGCCTCAGGTACATGTAGATGATAGTTCCATAGAAGATGGACACGACAGTGAGATGAGACCCACAGGTATTCATGGCTTTTCGTTGGCCTGCTTTTGACTTCATTCTCAGCACAGCTCGGGCAATGTAGCCATAGGAAATGAGTATAAGGAAGAGGGGTGTGAGGACAAACACAATGCCTAAAGCAAAAACCGACATTTCCACTGCTATGGTGTCTACACAAGCTATCTTGACCATAGCTGGCAACTCACACAAGAAATGATTCAAAACATTGTTTCCACATCGTGGCAAATTCAGAGAAAATGTACATAATACAAGAGAACAAGCCAAACTGATACCCCATACACTGATAATCATCTTGAGACATAAATGAGGGCTCATGATTACCAAGTAATGCAAGGGTTTACAAATAGCTATAAAGCGATCATAGGACATAACCACCAGCAGAAGGCACTCAATGGAGCCCAACCACATGTAAACATAGAGTTGAATGACACACCCCACATAAGTGATGGTCTTATCTGGTCCCCACAAGTTCACCAGCATCTGAGGAACGATGCTGGTGGTGAAACACAGATCTAGGAACGATAAATTCCTGAGGAAAAAATACATTGGCGTGTGCAGGTGGGCATCCAGGAGGGATGCGAGAATGATGGCTGTGTTACCCACCAGAGTAATTAAGTAGAAGATGGCCACAACTCCTGACAGGAACAACTCCAAACTGGGATGATCAGAGAAGCCAAGCAGAATAAATCCATGTATTGAACTATAATTGTTTTGGTTCATAATCTTGTATTGCCTAAATTTTAAATGGAAGGTGGGGAAGGGAAAGGAGGATGAGGTAAACAGGAGAAGAGAATAAATAAGAAGAGGAAAAGGAGAAAAAGATAGGTGAGTAAACATGGAGCATAGATGCAATCCATTGAAACACCACATTAGACCAAGGGAGAGGATTTATGTTAATAGTTAAAAAATAAAAAGTAATCCAGTCACAAGTATCTGATATTTGTAGCAGGTTCTTCGATGGTGGTCAACAATTTCTAAGTTTGGAAAAGATGTTCTGAAATGGTGTGACACTATGATTCTTTACAAAGCTAGTTATTTGAGCATATTCTTTTCTTTGATCAGAGAAGTCACTTAAAAGTTAATGTCAAAATGAAGTCAGAATGTACCTTTTTTTTCAAATTTTAGTTCACAATGCCTTTGATCCCCAGCATGTTATAAAAGATGTGACATTTCTTCCTGAACCTTCATCTCCCTCATTCTCAGCACATATTTCAACACCAAACACTTTCATTTAAAAATAAAAATATGTTAGCTATCTTCTAACTTTAAAAAATATATAACTGGGCTGAGCCCCGGTGATGTAGTGGTTGAGTGCGAGACTGTGGCCAATGGGCTTGGCGGTTCAAATCCAGCGGTAGCTCTCTAGGAGCAAGGCTGGGTAGCTCCCACAACCACCAGAGAGCAGAGATGCCAATATATAGATATATAGATATAGATATATAGATATTATATATATTTATGCCTACAGTGGTCATATCAGAAGGGTGGGCACATATTGATATGATTTTTGTTCTTTGATGCCTGATACCTGATTCTTTCAACATCTCATGGTCCCACATGCTGGTGTGTTCCTTTTAGGGTGGGCTTTGTTGCTCCTGAGCTAGATGGTTGCTTGTTTACTCTCAAGCCTTTAAGACCCAAGATGCTGTATCTTTTGATAGCTGGGCACCATCATCTTTCTTTACCACTCTTGCTCATGCCCCGCATGTTTCTCAGTGATCACCTCAGGAAAGTAAGCACACAGTAATTTGGTTTTTTCTGCTTGATGTTTGCAACCTAATCCTTTCAATACCTCGAGGCTACATTGGCTGGTGTGCTTCTATGTCGGTGTGGCCACTTCTCAGCTAGATGCCCTTTTGTTTATCTTCAGGCTTTTAAGACTTCAGACACTATATCCTTTGATAGCTGGGTGCCATCAGTTTTCTTCACCCTCCCAATATGTACAGAAGCAAACAGAGTGGTGGAAGCTGATGGTGCCCAGTTGCCAAATGATAAAGCGTCTAGGGTCTTAAAAGGCTTCAAGTTAAGAGTGGCTATTAAGCACAGAAGCAGCAAAACCCACGTGGAAGAAGCACAACAGCCTGTGTGATCAAGAGGGCTCAAAGGGATCAGATATCAAGCATCAAAGAACAAGAATCACATCACCACAAAGGAGAGGGAGAGCAAGGTACAGACCCAAAGCCCACTTGTAGACAGTTGGACTCACTCTTACAGGTGAGTCGTGGAGAGGAAACAGGCCAGTCATGGTGCAGTGAGCTGGCGATGAAGCATATAACTTACCTCTAGTACCTGAAGGCTTCCTCCCCCCAACTATCATGGTCCCAATTCTACCTTACAGATCGAACTGAATTGGAGGAAGTACACTGATAGAGATGGGAAATGGAAATACAGGGAACCCAGGACAGATGAACCCCTTGGGGCCAGTAGTAAAAATGGAGCTACTGGAGGGAAGGTGGGGCAAAGAAGGGGAGCCAACTACAAGGATGTACACATCACCTCCTACAGGGAGAACAGACATGGGATGAGTGGGCGAGGAGAGATGTCAGGCAGTGCAAGATATGACAGAAAAATAGCAATTTATAAAGTATTGAGGGTTGGTGGGGGGGGGATCAAGGATGGAGGGGAAATGATGAGAAGCTGATATCAAGGGCTCAAGTAGAAAAGCAGATATCTGAAGAATGATGATGGCAGTGGGCATGGGAAGGTGCTTGGCACAGTATATGTATTTATGTATTGTGAAAAGTGATGAATGAGCCTCCAATAAAATGATTATATATAAATAATAATAAATTATATATTATCATTTTATATCTATCATATCCATATATATTTGGATATATCCATATATAAAGAAAATTGGCGCCATCTCTTTTCTTGATCTTTCTTGATCTTTCTATCTTTACATCAAGTCTGACCCCTTTTCATTGCTGTAAGATATAGGAAAGTCATGTCATTCATATGCTTAAAAGTTGTAAATAGTTTAACTGTACATCACACTTTAGAAATATTCCAGTTTTCTAAGATGGCTGAGATATACCAACATGACTTGTGTCCTGCCTGAACTCATTCTTGTCTCACAAATCACTTCCCCCTCATTCACTACTGGTCTCTCAGTTTTTCTTTCACAGATCTAGCTCATTTTTACCTAAAGCACCTAGAACCCTTCTCCTTCCTTGAGCAACTCAAACTTATCCTTTAGTCTGTACCTTTAATGTTATTTTATTAGAGAAGAATCCCTAGTGCTTACTGCATTTTTAACTTTGGAGCTTATATCATGTTTAAAGATCTCCTACAGAGATCCAGGATAGCATGGAGCTTAAAATCAGAATCAGAGAGTTTATGATCCCATTTCATCTCAATAAGTTACTTAGCTGTGTGATTCTGTGTAAGTTACTGAACACTTCTGGGGACAATATTTTCCTCTCTAAAAACAAGACAAAAAATACATGATGTGGGATAAAACTTAATAGAAGATTTTATATACAATGCTTAGAATAATGCTTGTAACCATGCATGTTAACACTCTTCAGGTAACACAATTCTTAGAAGAATTACAATCATGTACCATGTAGATAAATGTTTAATTAACCTTCCCAATATATTACTCTAAGACAGTGGTTCTCAACCTGTGGGTTGCAACCCCTTTGGAGGGTCAAATGACCCTTTCACAGGGGTCACCTGATTCATAACCATGGCAGTTATGAAGTAACGACAAAAATGATTTTGTGGTTGGGCGTGTCACAACAACATGAAGAACTGTATTAAAGGGTCATGGCTTTAAGAAGATTGAAAACCACTGCTCTAAGAGCTTTAAAAATAAGACAAGATAACTAGCCATCTTTATTGTATTTCTAATTCAGAAACCCCAAAACAAAAGTCAAATTCCCCGCCAATCATGTTGATTCTGACTCGCAGGGAGCTTCTATGACAGGATAGAACTGCCTCTGTGGTTTCTGATTCTGAAAATCTCTAGGGGAGTAGAAAGCCTCGCTTTTTTCCCACTCCTAAAACAGCATCACTCAAATATACATTTTATTTGACTAAATGAAAAATTAATCCACACTATGAATAATAATAAAAAATCACTTGATGCTAGCTGGCATTTGTCATCACACTAAAAAATGTAGGCTGAGTTCCTGTGGAGTTGTCTGAATAACATGACAGAATGCAAAGATTAATAAAGACTCATTCTAACTATGTAATGCAAATTATTGATGTATTCAGTTTTTCAAAACATAATTAAAAATTTTTTGGCTATTTGCAGTTCTAATAAGCCCATCATTCCGTGGTAGTGCTATAGATCCAACTTTTAAAGACATACATGAGGAAATCAAAACTGCCAAACTTTCAACAACTGAACAAATAGTTCCCCTGATTTTATTATTTAATCTAGAACACTAACTTCTTGATAATGGAACCAAAAATAACTTCCAGCTAGTTTCCATTAGTAAATAATTGCAAGCAAACATTTAATTGAAAAATGATAGTTAATAACAGTCAAATGTGTGTAGGTGGTGTAGATAAAAATGCACAAATGGGGCTGAGCCCTGGTGGTGTAGTGGTTGTGTGCGGGACTGCGGCCCACTGGGATGGAGGTTCAATTCCAGCAGCGGCTCCACAGGAGCAAAGGCCGGGCCTCCTACTCCCACCACCAGAGGACTGTGATGCAAAAAAAATGTGCAAATGGCTTATATTTTGTTATGTCATTTCAAGTATATTTCTTTTCTATCAAGAAAGATTCATTTCTGATTGTGACCTGGCCAAAATTCAATAGCATGCATGTTCACCAAGTTAACTGAGTACAGTTATTTCAAGATAGACGTTAAATGATTTGCTAACAGTTTATCTTCATTTATATATCTTCTTTATATATATATATCTTCATTTATATATCTTCATATATCATTTCTATTTTGATACTCATGTTGGTGTGTGTTCTGTGCCTAACATCTGAATAAAGCAAGAAAAGTATATTATATTTTATTAAAACTTTAAGTTTACATTAAAACTTTTAATAAAGTCTAAGTTTATTACATCACACTAAAATAATATAAATGCAAACTCATAATTCTTTTTAAAATAGTTCACTTCATGCTGTTAACTATTTTTATAGCCAAATATTTTCATTATATATGTAGATATGTTATGTATCTAAATCAACATAGTCCCCAAAATTAAATAAATGGTTAAACCCCATATACTGACACTGATAGCTTGCAAATAATTGTCCATGCACATGGAATTTAGACATGGATCCCAAATATTGATTCTGTTCCAGCTTCACTGTGTTCATGAATAAAGTACGATACTGCAATTTTTTTTCAATTCACTCTACAGTTTCCCTCCTTTATGTTTATTAAATCCAAGTGCCTAAAATCATGAAAATAGAAGCTTGTTCATGCCATTCTTTTATAATAAAGAATTGCTTTCCTCCTTCCTATTATAAATAGAGTTTTTCTGCAGAAATGTATAAAACGCATTTAATGTGAGAACTGACTGAAGACAAGAAGAATCAGTCAGTACAGGCTGAGTTGACCTCGCTCTCCCTCTGACTAGTGATGCCACCAACTGGGGCACACGGTTTTGTTAGAGATACGAAAGATGTACATTACTGTGCTCCAGAAA